>JAIUZE010074600.1:0-10965 GCA_022085475.1 Heliosperma pusillum | reverse complement strand
CCCATGCATAATTTTTGGAGTCTTGACTTTATACAAAAATTAGGATTCGGCCCAAGATAGCAACAAAACAAGTTAAGATCCAATAGGTGAGGGCATGAAGAAGCGAAGTTGGTTGAGCTTCCTCAAGAACCCAACAAGCTTCCATAAATACTACGCCTCACTGCCAATATACTACGCCTCACTGTCATTCTCATAGGTAGATATGAGAATATTTCGATAAACTTATCATAAATCGCTGAGAGTTGTAAATTCCTGCAATAAAAAAAACATATTGAGATTTAAAAAAAAAACAGAAATTGCATTCAAGAAAGAATATAGAGACTTAGGAATAGAAAGGAAGAATAATTACAATGTATTGACAATGTTGTTACTATTAGAGTTTACTCATTCCTAAAACAAACTGTTTCGTCTTCTAATTCTACCATAAGGTTGTATTTACAATTCTGTTAGCAAAAGACAAATAAACATAACAATAGTTATTTTAAATATTAATAAATTATAGCAAAATTAGTAATTATAGTAAATGTATATATATTGTGGTAATAAAAACTAATAAGTCGTGGCAAATGTGTATATATAGTGTGGTAATATACATAATATATATTTATTGTGACGATATACATACAAACAATATATTTTTTTTACAGGGCATTTTTGGTCATTGGGTCCCGTTGTTGGAGCTAGTGTCCTCCACAGTTAGTGAGATAACAGCTAAGGTTCACAGAGTATACTTTGTATTATAATCAGTTGATTAACGTTTATCGATAACGGTTGGCTTGCTAGATAATTTTGACGTTATTGTCATACAAATGGCGGTGATCAACTGATCCCTAAAAGTCACACCTAAAGGATGTGTTTGAGAGATGTGATTATTTGAGAAAATAATCATATTGATGCCTTATTAAATGACTAAAAGGTTAGTCGAAGTATTTGACTAAAAGGTTAGTCAAATGTGATGATGATACGATTATTTAATAACGATTAAATAATGTTAGCTGGTAATTGAATATAAAATGTTATATTTAATCCATGTATATAATGTTGGTCTAAACTAAATATAAACTGTTATATTTAAGTTGGCGGATATGTGTTACACGATATTAGTATAGTGTATTGGTCCGGCATTACTCGGTATATGTGACGGTCCATTACTAATAATAATTAGAATACATATTATATTATGTACATATTAAATGAGATGCTAACTGCCTAATAGAGGTTGAGTTAAATAAGGAAAATAGGTTTTCCTTCTTCTCTTCTTGATGTCGCGGCTCATATAGGGTGAAAAAGAAGTTTTTCTATTAACCCTAATCTTGACAATCTCACGGCACACCTAGGGTGAAAAGAGAAGAAAAATTCTGATTTTTGTCTCTCTTATTCATCTCCATATTCATCATCAATTATACACACAAAATTAGAAGTAATTTTGGGTATTCGTTCTAGCACGACGAAGGCATTTCTTGAACTATCTTGGGTGTTACGATTAGGAGAATACCTACTTTGGTATTTGTTCTTAGGCCTTTTACTAGGACCGAAGGTTATTTCTTAATCTTATGTTTTATATTATGCAATTTCATTTATGACTAAAAATTCTTATAGTTATAATTTCATTATAATCCGAAATTTTTAAAGGGAAGTATACCGATATTTCCCACACCAGTGCAAACTCCATAAAATTCATATAGTTAAAAACACATCAAACCTAATTCTCTTTGCCTCTTCTGTACCTTCTCACTACACCTTAACTTCAAACTCCATAAAATTCTTCTTTAAGTATGAACGATTATTCAAATGACGAACGAGTATTAATACGTTAATCAAATATTAATAAAATTTACTCTTTATTATATGTAATTTCTTTTTCTCTTTTAATAAGGGTTTTATGTCTAAATTATTTAATTGCTAAGGGTTTTATTTGCTAATGGCGATGACGGAGAAAGGATGGTCAATGTTGGGATTGGACGGCTGGCGAAGGGATTGGCCGACGATGGGTACTGACGTACTATATAATGTTTGTTTGTTGTGCCTTTTTTTCCCTATAGTGTTGTACTGTATAGTGTTGTTTTGTTTTCATTATATTTTGTATTGTATAGTCTTGTTTAGTACATGTTGATTTTTTTTGTCAATGTATTGTATTCCAATTCCCTTGTGTTTTTCTATATTTTTACGGAATACTTTATGTTTTTCTATATTTTTATGGAATAGTTTATTTGAATGTAGTATATTCTAATTCGTTTATCTTTTTCTATATTTTTACGCAATGTTTTTTTGAATGTAGTACGTACAAATTCCTTTGTTTTTTTTTCTAAATTTATACGCAATGCCTTTTCTTCTATATATATATACCAATAGCGACCCTGCTTACCGGCGGCGACCCTCCTTACTGGCGATGACCCTGTCCCATGTTGATATGCTTTGTCAAATTTTTGATGAATGAATGTTTTGATATTAGAGAGAAAACATTAGAAAGGGGTTGGAGAGGGAAAAGGCGGCTGGTTAACCCCGACGACGTTTTCATTACGAACGACAATAATGCCCTTATGCACTTAGACTCTCTATCTCTCTTCTCTCTGTATTATCTCTAATTCTCCCAAAATCAAATAGAACTAATTCAACTAAAAAAATAAAAAAATTACAACAACAACAATTTCACTAAATCGATTATCATGACGGACGAACACTCTTCGGTATGTTTACAAATTAATCAAAATTTAAATTTGTCATTTTTTTCCCGGAATCCGTTAATTGTTTGTTTATACTTAATTAAGTTAATTGATTTACGTTACGTCTAAGTTAGTTAGAATACAAATGCGGATTTTTTTAACAAAATTGGAAAAAATATCATGGTCAGACAAAGAACTGGATGTCATGGACCATGGCCAGACATTGAAAATAAATGTCCAGCCATGGTCAGACATCCATTTCCGTCTGACCATGGCCAGACGTTGGAAATGGATGTATGGCCATGGCTGGACGTTCATTTTCAATGTCTGGCCATGGTCATGACACCCAGTTCTATGTCTGACCATGGTTAAGTCATGTAAGTTTAATGTCTGACATGGTCAGATGATATTTATTTTTTATAACCCCGTTTAAAAACATTTTAGGTATGTAGATTATGATTTATTAATATATGTTAAATATTTAATGTCTAATTAGCGTCTTATTTGCATTGAACAGGACTCGTTCGAGGATTTCGGGAATAATAACATTGATTACAATTCGTACTTTGAGACAACATTGGATTTTGATACCCGTGATGATGCCTTTAATTGGGCGAATAATGTGACACCCTCAAATTTGCGGAAAGAAAAAAAATTATTTAAATACATAAAAGATAATAAAACATAACGAAGGTGTCATAAAATAAAAAGGGTCATTACAAAACGGAAATAATATTCTACAAGAATATACAAGACGGGAGACATATCTCCCGTATAAATACGGAAAATAAAGAGTTTACAATAATATACAAACTATGAACCGAATATAGGTCCAGGTAAATACTTCCGCTCGCTCTCGTCATGTACCCCCAATATGCAAGCACTCCACCTGTTTTTCGATCGACCGCATTAAATAAAAACACGGAAGCCACAGTCAGTGTGGAGTAACTCCGAGTGCTCCCAGCCACGAAATGTCGAGTTTAATTAAACATGAATAACATAAAAGCAATGTATATGGGAAATACAAAACTTAAACATATAAGATATGCTTTTCATGTTATGAAACAAATAACTAACATATAACCTAGCATATGAAAGCTATCATGTGAATCCGATAATAAAATATAACTCAAGGTAGGGAAGCTGGTATGCTGGCTCAGCGGTTACCATGTAACATGGCCCTGATACACTCAAACCCTAATCAACACGTAATCATGTGAATCAGTTAACAATCGGGAATCCAAACTCTATCAATCTTAACCGGCTTGCATCTCACCTTCTAAAACTCATAGAATCATACAAACATGAAAGACTGATACTTCTATAAACATGCATAAGTTCTTAGGACGGCGATAGTCTACTTCTGTAACTCGAGGCTATACCACAAGGTAGGAAAACATCCTAGTCCTAGACTGATCAGACCTAGCGACAACAGCTATTCCGTTCCCCGTCCCATGACATAACCGTACATGAGAAACTCTACTAGGCCACCCCCTCAGCAGAGATGGCTAGTACTTAAGCTGGCTCCATTTCCAAAGTGGAACTAGGCAGCCATGCCCCGACTTGGATATAAACCCACCAAGCCGAGACACAAAAGCTATCATCAGGTGAACATATACTCGTTAAAGACAGTACTGGCCTATCTATGTCATGGTCCAATCTACTCATTTAGAATTAGAATGGTCAAGACGTCATATATTCATAATTCTCTATGGGTACTTAGTCAACACGACACCAACCATATAATCAAACAGTCACGTGAAAAACATCCTATCATGTGACTAATTGCATATAAATCATATTCCAATATCATATCGCCTCATATCTACTAAGGCTAATTCAATAATTAATTACTACCTTACTTGAAGACAAATCCCCGACCCGAGTCCCGCGACGGGTCATCAGTCAAAACGGGGCTGACTAGATCTTAGTTTGACCAAACCCGTTTGGTCAAACCGGCTAGAAACAGAGTCTTTTCCACATAGACATAAAATCAACATATTCATTTCATGTTATTTTATTAAGACTTCTAACATGTGAATTAATCTATCATACCAACACCCGTTTGACTAAAAGGATATTAAATTAACTACGGTCTCGTCTTATAATTTCTAACATGTGAGAAATAATAATTTAATGAAAAAACCTTTTTAATTAAATATTTTACTTATTAATATTTCCCACTTGCTAAATATTACAAAACACGATAAAAATGACGATAACTCAAAAACCGTCACAAGTCCCAAAGTGGGACCCACGGGCTGACTTTTGGGCCGAACCCAACATGGGCCTGACTGGGCCCACGGGCCTAATTGGGCTGTTTTGGCAGATTTTACATTTTTTTACAAAACCGTTTCTTAAAAATTCCCGCATGCTTTAACATAATTAAAACCCGTCAAAACAACAACATAACAATCAAACATCGACACAACCCAAAGACCAAAACCCGGACCCACCATGGACCAACCCAGACCGGGCCTGAACCGGCCTGGACCGGCTGGTTTGGTCCGGTTTGGGCTGGTTTTTCCAGCCTATTCCCACGGTTCAAACAACATCAAACAACAAATTAATTTCAACATGTTTTAATTATCAAACAACCATTTTAACATCCATCCATACAAAATTCATGATTATGAACAAACCATAAAAATATGCCAAGAACACTAACTTATTATAAATTCATACAGCCTAATAAAAACAACTACTTATCATATTACTACTAAAAATCCTTAAATCATAAAAACATGAACCATAAACAAAGATGAACCACAATCCAAAAGAAACAAAACTAAAGGCTATGTTACTAACTAAAATCATAAATAACCATAACATGAATCAAAAACTAAAAGCTATGTGACATTAATTCGTCGAGTAAAACGGAATTGTTACCTTAGCTAGCAAAACCACTTAGCACCAAAATAATAAGAAGTATATAAATAAGAAACCCTTCTACTAATCTTCACCCAAAATGTACGAGTCTCCAAACTCGTCTTCAAAATCTTCCCCTATAAGAAATGACAAGAAAAACATTATTAGAACTTAAAACTTAATTTCTCATAATTAAAGTGTTGAAAACGATCTTGACGGCTTGACATTAAACTCGGTACGTGAAGATGGGGAGCGAAGAGGAGAGTCTAGAAATATAATATAGACTGATTTAATTAAAGAAATGAAGGTTTTATGAAGGTTTTGCTCAAGAACAACGAAGAACAAATGATGAACGACGAAGAACACGAAGAACGATTAAAGAAAGTGATATTTTGATCTTTATTTGAGTTATTGTAAAATGAAAAGTTGTTAGTGAGTAATGTGGGTGTGTGTGTGCCGTGTAATTATAGGCAAAATAAAGAGTCGGGTTTTGAAATTGTTGTTACGTAATTGACTCGCGTTTAATAATTATTTTACGGTAATCGATTAAATATAAATAACGATAAAGTTAATTATACTAAATATCAAGATATTATGCTATTAATAATCAAAAGAAATACAAATATCTAGTCCTATTAGAGGACTTAGGAGCCGTGTGGAATGGTGAGAAGACGGATCTGATTTCGAGCGTTTTGCGTAATTTTCGTTAACTGATCGATAAAGTGAAATAATATCTAGATATTATGATATTGTAATCAAAAGTAATGAAATATCAAGGTCTAAGAGAGGAGAGAAAAGGAGAGGAGAGCCGTGTGGTTAGGGGCTTGTCGGGTCTGTTTTGTAACGCTGTGCTAAACTCTCCGTTGAACGGATCCGATAAAGGTAACAAATATCTAAGATACTTTGTATTAGTTTATCGAACGAATTAAAATACTCTCAAGTGAGTGGAAAACGATGACATGGGCGCGTGACATGCCAAAGTCGAGTTTTGAATTTGTTACGAGATTTACGATGAGTCGGAAATAGTTAAATGACGTTCGGTAAAACCGTAAACGTTATTCTTTAATTTCCGAATAAATTCAAAATAATTATATTAAATTATGATAAATCTTAATAAATCTAAATAAAAATAAATCAAAAATATTATTTTTTTAAATAAAATTTCGGTCTTCCAACTTATGAGGCGAGTCGGGAAAAAGTCAACGGAAGTCAAAGTTGACTGAAAAGTCGAGAAAAGTCGAAGATGACTTAAAAGTCAAGAAAAGTTTAGGACGACTTAAAAGTCAAGAAAAAGTAAATGACGACTTTAAAAAGTCAAGGAAAAGTCAAAGACGACTTAAAAGTCAAGAAAAGTCAAAGATGACTAAAAACGTTCTTTTCATGAAATCTCTCAGAAATTCCAAATACTAACGCGGAATTTCAAAATAAGACTCCGAACAAAAATTCCTATTTTAAAAACTTAAGTTCTACTGAAAAGTGTTAGTAAATATTTTTACTAGAAAAATCGGTATTTTTCGGGTTGTTACAACAAGAATCGGTTTTTAAAATTAATACGAAAACTCTTATAAGGGAAAAATATTTATGAAACGAAGTTCATCTAGAAAACGGTTTAAAGAAGAATTTTCATAAGTGTGAAACTTTACTTACGGATCTAAAGAATGCTCGTCGCGAACGAGAACTCTAATTATCCAAACAAATCATTGTCGAAATAGTGAAATCGAAAATCAAAACCAGTGTTAGTAAGTGTAGGACTAGTTATCAGACGTCTCCAATAACAAGTACAAACATCCAACCAAACGCAAAATCCAAATATAAAAGCGAAAGAAATCTATTTTCTCCAAAAAGAGGGTACACAAACCATCTTTAGACTTCTTTGAAAAGTTAAACTAGAAATATAATATGGAAATTTGAAAGTTTTATCAAAGATAAAAATCAAATAACAAGACAATACACGTACATAGAGCGACTCGCACAATTCACACACAATTCAGGGTAACAAAATATATACAATACACGCAAAAACGAAACAAGTCGAACTCTTTGGGATAGGAAGATCGAGATAAAGTCAGCAGGAAGATCTACAAGAATTCGCATCACTAAATCTACTAATAAACCAAATCCACAATAGAATGCAATTTACCCAATTTGCAACTCATGATTTTCAATCATCAGAAATCCTACAAAAATATTCCATAATCATGAAACTTCGAGTAACAAATCCCAATTATTCGCATCCAATTCGAATCTACTAAGGTCCATCGGTACGGTAGACTCCACAACTAACAATCCACATGAAAGATTTATTACGCACTCTAATCTTCCTAGCTCCTTCAAAACTCTTATTAGAAACCACCAACCATATATGAATATATATAGAGAAACATGATCGTTATCAACCACAAGGTAAAGAGACTTACCATGAAATCCTTTAATCCAATTTACTTCAAACTCAAAATCCTAAATTTACAATGAACTTTTTCATCCTCGAAAGTCAAAACACAATCCACGCAACAAAACATAATTATCTAAGATCCAACTAGTCTCATCCAAAGTCTCACGACAAAGGAAAATCCACAATCCATTATCGGATAATAGAATTCTTTAATACGCCCTAACATCTTTAATTCGATCATTACTACGCTCGAAGCCTCAAATATAAATAGTCACATTAACAAACTATGGTGATTATAATCCTCAAGATAAATGAGTTCACCATTCTAACTCTATATTCCATAACAACCGAGCACTCACTATCCAAAGCTTGCAAGGAACATTTCTCAATCTCAAACTATGATTCCTTTAGAATACAAGAAAATTACAAATTCCAAACCACAAATGGCCAATCACTTGGCAATAAGACAACCATTCAAATCATTCAATTCATCTAAAACTCAAAATGAATCGATTTTCATTTATGACAAAACTCCCCAAACTTTGGGTACCAACTCAATTACCGTAAAGCAAAGTCTCTTTTAAAATCCACCAATTAGAGACATCTAATTCCCAAATGATATCTCAAGCAACCGATATAATACTCAACAACAACAAATATCATCTCGCTCAACTTGATTCCCAAAATAGCACTACACTAGCAAGCTCAATAAATGAAGCCACCAAGAGAGTACAATACCACCAACAGATTCATCCTAAGGTTTAAATCTCAATCCTATTCATGTTCAAAATCAACACGAAGCTAGCTAACAACCCCAGCTATCTCACCAGGGGAAAGACAATGTCACCATGAAACTGGAAACGATAGGAAATTTCAAGGGAAACACGAACGCGATAAGATCGGACGAAAATTTGAGGAACGCTAGAGGGAAGGAGCCAAAAGCTAGATATTGGATAGCTATAGCTATGAAGACAGCTAAGCAAAGGAAAAGATAAGAGAAAACAATTTCCTAGGAATCGGGTTTAGTAGGAACTTGCATGAAAGGAAATGGAAAGGGATAATGGCACGAGAAAAAGGTTTAAGGTTTAATCCACAAAGTTCCCTTTTCAAACTCAGGGCGATAGCAAGGCAAATCATCTCAATAACAAAGGTCTCTTACAAGGGACCATCGTACCACAATTCATCAAAGTAAGGTACACCTAGATTTAACAAATTGATTACAACCCAATTCACCCACCCTTTCATATAACACGGATTCCCAATTGCGGAATTGCAACTCTAGCATAGTAACATTCTCTCAACTCCATAATTTGACACATTCCCAAAGGTTTCAAAAACCGAATGACTAACAAGGACTTCTTCATACAAATCTCTTTTCAACTCCTATGTCCAACAAGGTAAACCACCATACAAAGCGTCATCATCAACATCATATAGCCCACGAGTTCATTATTAACAAAGTACAACCTCAAGTCAAACATCATTATTAACGTCTCAAGGTATTTCCATCATAGCTCACATCATAATCCTCAAATAATATGGTTCAACTTACAACGAAACCTTACTACTCCGAACGAGTCTCCGATACCATAAGATAAGATCATATCTTTAAATCCAAGAACTATAGCCAAATGCTTTTCCACCAAGCCTATACTCACAAACACACCATAGGAAACCACAAGACGTCACTGAACCTCAAAAGTATTTCGCACCTCAAGATATCATTCAAAACTTCTTATTTACACCAATTAGACCTATCATAAGCATGGTCTTCAAAACAATACTAAACTTCTAAGTCCAAAAGACTAAATTAATAATGAGTTAAGAAGTCAAAGCCAACTCATTCAACCTTAGACAATCGAATATCATGAACTATCCACACATTAGTCATAACAAACATCGAGCATTAAAATCATCAAACTTATCTTACTACCTTTCCTTAGAGATACCACCAATCATCATTATAGGGTGAATTTGGATCTACACCATTTTCCTCAAATCACAAATTCATTCTAACAACCACTAATATTCCACAAATTTCAAAGTTCTTCCGACCAAGTATAATATACCACAAACAAATAGGTATGACATCCATAAAAATGTTACATGAGGAAGGTAGGGATACCAATGGTAAGATGGAGGAACTATCAAGAGTAATTTTCAAGAGGCAAACAAGTTGGAAGAGAAAGAAGCACATAGATAGAAGGAAGAGAGCATAATACATTAAGGACGAGAGAATTCATAGATGAGGAAGAAATACACTTCAATTAGGCTTGTCAATCTTCAAATCTTCGGTAGAGGATACTCTGCTAGGTAAACACAATGATCCACCTTAAGACGGTAGATACAAACAAACATAACATCAATCAACACAATCAACAAACAAGTTAGAACCTAACAAACATCAAGTACACCAAAGACTACCACCTTAGGTCCTTAAGTCTACCATCTCTCATTTATTATTTCAAGGTCAAGTAGTTTAAGTTTAGGGTTCACGTGTGTGCGTCGGGAGCGTTTAAGCTCTGATACCAACTGTGACAACCCTCGAGAATGCGGAAAGATAAAACATACAAGCATGTGAAAGATATGCGGAAATACGGTATTTTAAAAACCTTTATACATGCAAGTTTAAATAAACGAGGAGTGTCAAAATATTACAACTAAGTAAGGAAATATAACAAAGAGACGGGGTCTCTTAAAATGTTAGCAAAGAACAAGTGTTTAGCAAAACTAGCTAAAATCGTCTAGAGGTGAAACTTCCAGGGACAACGCCCGCAGCTCACACCCGAATCCCAAAATATCATATCCAAAAAGTCATCCAAGCAAGCAACCTGTTCATTCATGAAAAACATGAACGCCACAGTCAGTGGGGAGTAACTCCGGGTTCTCCCAGCCATATCACCTTTAACGTACATATAAGGAAATACCAAAGTAGAGCATGCATATATAGATATACATGTGAGTTACGATAAGAAAAGATAGGCAATGCAATATATAATGATAAGATCATGTGGAAATCAATTCCAAAACCATCATGTTATT
>JAIUZE010074599.1:0-43035 GCA_022085475.1 Heliosperma pusillum | reverse complement strand
TAGTCACCCAAGCATAGCCTCCTTGGCAATTGTCTTCTTTATGAGGAGGGACCTGGTTGGCAGTAACAACGATCTCTTCTACACGAGGTCCAACCATCTTCATAAGAGACAAAACAAATTAAGTTACTCCTAACAATTAGCATAAACAAATAGACTACAACATAAATCCTAATCTACCCATCTTACCATTCTATCTCACAAGTTTATTATTTTATTAAGGTCAAGTTATTTATACAAGGGTACACAAACGTGCGTCGGGAGCAAAAATGCTCTGATACCAACTGTGACACCCTCTAATTTGCGGAAAGAAAAAAAAATTAATTTAAATACATAACAAAGGGTGTCATAAATAAAAAGGTCATTACAAAACGGAAATAATATTCTACAAAAGAAATATACAAGACGGGAGACATATCTCCCGTATAAATACGAAAATGAAACGAGTGTATAATAATATACAATCTAAGAACCGAATATAGGTCCAAGGTCAATACTTCGCTCGCTAGCTCGTCAATGTACCCCAAATATGCATTCACCACCTGTTCGACCGCATTAAATATAAACACGGAAGCCACAGTCAGTGGGGAGGAACTCCGAGTCCTCCCAGCCACGAAATGTCGAGTGTAATGAAACATGAATAACATAAAAGCAATGTATATGGAAAATACAAAACTTAAACATATATGATATGCTTTTCATGTTATGAAACAGATAACTAACAAATAACCTAGCATGTGACAGCTATCATGTGAGACCGATAATAAACTATGACTCGAGGTAGGGAAGCTGGTATGCTAGCTCAGAGGTTCCTTTCAGAAACATGGCCGTGATACACTCAAACCCTAATCAACACGTAATCATGTGAATCAGTTAACAACCAGTAATCCAAACTCTATCAATCCTAGCCGGCTTGCATCTCACCTTCTAGAACTCATAGAATCATACAAACATGAAAGACCAATACTTCTACAAACAGGCATAAGTTCTTAGAACCGTCCATAGTCGACTGTAACTCGAGTCTATACCACGAGGTAGGATATACCTAAATATTTAGGCTCAGCGGTCACTCCGGTAACATGGCCAAAATACCAAGCACACATCTAGGCTCAGCGGTCACACTAATGACATGGCCCAGATCCAAAGCACATATCTTAGCTCAGAGGTTCCTCTCAGAAACATGTCCAAGATACGACTCAACCCTAAACCTAGACTGCGCAGACCCAGAGAAATGCGGAAAAAAAACCTCGCATCCAAGACCCATGATACAATCACATGAGTACACCCTAAGAAGATCCATCAAAGGGGTTGGCTAGTACTTAAACTGGCTCCATTTCCCAAAGTGGAAACAATGGCAGCCATACCCCGACTTGGATATAAACCCACCAAGCAGGGACACAGAAGCTATCAAGCGGCAAACTCCATATGCTCGTTAAAGATAGTACGGGCCTATCAATGTCATGGTCCAAGATACTCATTTAGAATTAGAATGGTCAAGACGCCATATACTCATAATTCTCTATGGGTACTTAGTCAACACGACATATATCATACAATTAAACAGTCACGGGAAAAACTTCCTATCATGTGACTAATTGCATATAAATCATATTCAAATATCATATAGCCTCATATCTACTAAGGCTCATTCATTCATTCATTAAATAAAACCTTACCTGAAGACAAATCCCCGACCCGAGTCCCGCGACGGGTCATCAGTCAAAACGGGGCTGACTAGATCTTAGTTTGACCAAACCCGTTTGATCAAACCGGCTAGAAACAGAGTCTTTATCACATAGACATAAAATCAACATAATCATTACATGTTATATTATTAAAACTTCTAACATGTGAATTATTATATCATACCCCAAAACCCGTGTGACTAAAAGGATATTAAATTAAACTACGATCTCGTCTTATAATTTCTAACATGTGAGAAATAATAATTTAATGAAAAACCTTTTTAATTAAATATTTTACTTATTAATATTTCTCGGTTGCTAATTATTACAAAACGCGATAAAAATGACGATAACTCAAAAACCGTCACAAGTCCCAAAGTGGAACCCACGGGCTGAGTTGGGCCGGACCCCACATGGGCCTGAATGGGCCCCACGGCCTGTTTTGACACAAAATGGCTGTTTTGCTTTAATTTTTCTAAAACCGATTTCTAATTATTTCCCGCATGCTTTAACTTAATTAAAACCCGTCAAAACAACAATTAAACAATCAAACATCGACACAACCCAAAGCCCAAAACCCGGACCCACCAAGGACCAGCCCAGACCGGCCTGGACCGGGCCTGAACCGGCCTGGACCGGCTGGTTTTGGGTCCGGTTCACTGCCACTTCCCACGGTTCACACAACCACACTTCCCAATTAATTCTAACATGTTTTTAATTAACAACATCCATTTTTAAACATCCAATTCAACCATCATGCATACAAAAATCATGCTTATGAACCAATCATCAAAATATGGCAAGAACACTATTCATACTAATTATTCATACAACATAATAAAAATAACTACTTATCATATTACTACTTAAAAATCATAAGTAACAATAATATGAACTAAAACTTAAGCTATGTGACATTATTTCGTCGAGTAAATCGGAATTGTTACCTTAGCTAGTAAAATCAATTAGCACCAAAATAAGAAGTAAAGAAAAATAAGAAACCCGTCTTCTAATCTTCTCCTAAAATATACGAGTCACCAAACTCGTCTTAAAAATCTTCCCCTATAAGAAAGGACAAGAAAAACATTATTAGAACTTAAAACTTGATTTTCCATAATTAAAGTCTTGAAAACGATTTTGTCGGAATTGGAAATAAAACGTACTTGAAGATGGAGAGCGAAGAGGAGATTCTAGAAATATAAGTTAGGACGGATGTAATTAAGAAATGAAGGTTTTATGAAGGTTTTGCTCAAGAACGATGAAGAACGGATGAAGAACGCGAAGAACGCTCAAGAACGATTAAAGAAAGTGATATTTTGATCTTAATTTGATTTGTTGAAAAATGAAAAGTTGTTTGTGAGTAAAGTGGAGTGTGTGAGCCGTGAGTTTATAGAGCAAAATAGTGAGTTGGGTTTGACATTGTTGTTATGGAATTGACCCGGTATAATAATTATATTACCGTAATTAATTAGATATTAAGTTAATTGATTTAAATATCAAGATATTATGTTATTGTAATGAAAAGAAAGAAAATATCAAGGTCAAAGAGAGAGGAAAAACCGTGTGATATGGTGACTGTCGGGTCAGTTTTGTAAACGATTTGCGTAATTTCCGTGGACGGATCGATAAAGCTGAAAATATCTAAGATATTCCTATTAGTTTAATCAAAAGAATTAAAATATCTAATGTGAGTGGAAAACGATGACATGGGCGTGTGACTAATGCCAAAGTCGAGTTTCGATTTTGTTGCGCGCATTACGATGCGTCGGGAATAGTTAAATGACGTTTGGTTAAAAACCGTAAACGTTATTCTTTAAATTCCGAATAAATTCAACATAATTATATTAAATTATGATAAATCTTAATAAATCTAAATAAAAATAAATCAAAAATATTATTTTTTTAAATAAAATTTCGGTCTTCATACTTATGAGACGGGTCGGGAAAAGTCAACGGAAGTCAAAGTTGACTGAAAAGTCGAGAAAAGTCGAAGATGACTTAAAAGTCAAGAAAAGTTTATGACGACTTAAAAGTCAAGAAAAAGTCAATGACGACTTTAAAAAGTCAAGGAAAAGTCAAAGACGACTTTTGTCAAGAAAAGTCAAAGATGACTAAAAAACGGTCTTTTCATGAAAGCCCTCAGAAATTCCAAATACGAACGCGGAATTTCAAAATAAGACTCGGAACAAAAATTCCTATTTTAAAAACTTAAGTTCTACTGAAAAGTGTTAGTAAATATTTTTACTAGAAAAATCGGGTATATTTCGGGTTGTTACATGGTCAATGCACTACGGAATTGGGCTTGGGCTGATCTTCTCTTGACTTGGGTTGATATTTCCTCTTAAAGTTCAAAGCCAAGATCCAAATTGAGTTCATTCGAGGAAGGATGTAGCGGAATCGTAATCAAATCGTGAACTGGCTATCATCAATTCCTTAAAAACTCGTATCCTAGTGTCTTTGCTCCATAAAGTAGGAAAATATAGCAAAACCGCTTCATTTCCTATAAAACGAGTCAAAACACGCAAAACAACTAGAATAGCAATATTAGCTCGTTAATTACTTAACAAAGTGCATAAATCGTATAGAAATCGAGCTAAAAGGGGGGATAAATCAGTACAAAATATCACTTATCAGAAATGTAAGAAGAGTAGAGAAGTATGAGAAGAAGGTGTGTTTTGAGAAGAGGGGCTGGAGCATCTATATATAGCATTAGGGTTTCGTGGAGAAGAGGTCGAGCATTAAACACATAGGACAAAAATACGAAGTTGACGCCGTTTTCTCAAAGCAACACACTTACCCGATCGGGTACACCACTTACCCGATCGGGTAAGTTGTATTCCAGGTCCTTTGACTGTCGTTTCATCTTCCTTTGCTTTGACTTGACTTCCATCATCCCCCTTGACCTCTTGAGTCGGGTTTGTTGATAGGGTTTGATGTAAAGCGATGAATTCTTCCGCCAAATTGATTAATCTTCCGACAACTACGAAACTGTCTTTGCTTCTTCTCCCTTTCGAATTAGTGAACCTTCTTGAAATGCCTTTCACTTGGTCAAGCTTGCTTCTTCAAATCGTCGGGTTCTAGGCAAATGCTCGGGAATATAGAAAAAGGGCGTAGAAACGTCACTTTCCCTACAAAACAGGTTAGAACATAGGAATTCGCCTAGAAGATGATATTAGCTCATAAAGTGGCTTAACAAAGCACAAATGACATACAAAACCGAGCTAAATTGGGGGTTAAAACCATACAAAAATTTCTACTTATCATCTACCTCCAACCGTTAATCAAAAAGTTGAAAGAAATTTCGGAAACCGGTGTGGATACCTACGATGTCTCTAAGAAGTCGAGGCATACTATAAAGCTGTAGATGGATTCAATAAGAAGTCGAGGCTGTTCGGGATGGGAGACAATGGGAAATAAGTGTGGTATGATCCACCTTGCAACAAAATTGCACGCGCATCTTTCTCTTCCAATCCTACTAATTACACTTGATTTGCAAGTGAAAATACTCAAATGAAGGAGCAATTGAGTGCACTTGCTAATGAACGAGAACATGAGTGAGCCGCCCGACTTGCCCTTGAAGCACAAGTACGGGCCAATCAACAACAAATGGAGAGCCAAGCCGAGCAAATGGCCTCCATGCAAGCGGCGTTGATGAAATTTCTTCCCCCAGACTTGTGCAATTTTCCTCCTCCACGTCCAAGAGACGACAACGCGGACGACGGGCACGACTTTGGACGGGGTTCTGTTACCCCCTTAGGTTAGTAATTTATCATCTACTGAAGTTACTGGTTATGTCAAAGACATTAGTTTTGTCTAAGTTAGTGAACTCGTTGAATTTGTAAGCTTGTAAAAAAAAGTTGTATGAATTTGTTTAACTTTTTATGTAATGGATTTATTTTCCAATTTCCATCGATCTTCCGATTTATTTTTGTTGCCTTTTGTTGATTCCCGCTCATGCGGTCGATGTGAGTATGAATTACCGTTTTGCGGTGGACGAATGTATTTTCTGTTTTGCAAGTTTTGTTGAAATTTTCACCGTTTAAAACAATGCAAAATACGCATTGTGGCTGGACAGCAGGCTGTTGTATCCAGCCACTGCTATAGAAAGTACTGACGGAATTTCCGTCAGTATAGTCAAGATAATCTTGACTTTACTGACGGAAATTCCGTCAGGAAGTCAAGATTGTCTTGACTTTACTCACGGAAATTCCGTCAGTAAGGTCAAGAAAATCTTGACTGTATTGACGGAGATTCCGTCAGTAAAGTCAAGATAATCTTGACTTTACTAACGGGATTTCCGACAGTACGGTCAAGTTTATCTTGACTTTTCAGTTGAATTGGCTGAAGAATCATCCGTCAGTAAACCGTCAGAAACACATTTACTGACGAAAATTCCGTCAGAAGTCAATTTTTTGTTACCAATTGAAGTGACGCACGTTACTGACGGAATTCCCGTCAGTAATTGACTTTACTGACGGAATTTTGGTGTTTCCGACGGATTTTTTCCGTCAGTTTCCCGAGTTCGTTTTGTAGTGGCACAACAATATCAATCGAATCCAATACTATACATGAATCGATCTCAACCACAATCCAAGGGTGCTTTCTACAAATCACAAGGCATCCCGATGCTTACTAGAAATAACAAGACATCATGTGATTCTTGACCACTCCGGGACCATTGAATGTGCATGTCCCTTTTCTTCTTATTTGTCACTTGAGGAGGATGATATGTGCTGATGATTATGATATGGATTTTGTTGGTTGGAGGTTGTGCCACATATGTGCTTTTAGGATATTGCATTAGCTTGTGTGTCGTATAGTTGGTTACAGTGGTAGACACCTGAGCTTTCACCTCCAAAAAGCCACTCGATGATGATCAGATGAACATGTTAGTTTATGTCGGGATTTATGACATTTCATAAGTTGGTAAATAAACGAATATCAAACAATTGTGTCACCCCTTTATTCTTATCTACATGCCAATACAGTGGTTTTGATATTAATTAGAGTCGATTCGGAGTCCAGGTCAAAATTTGTCTCCCTTTTCAGTATCCCGTCTTGTTCCTTGACGGAGTATTATAGAAACCGTCAAGTAATATTTTATTAACCTTTGATTTTGACACACAAATAGGACTCTATCTAATAAGATAAAATTTTATCCCTTTCCCCTTCGGAGTCCACAATCACGCGTGTTCTTGTAACAGAAGGAAACCTCCTTTGAAAAGACGCAGCCAGTGCTGCGCCTCTTCTAAGGAACGCAACTCGTGTTATGCGTCTTCTAAACAGGCTTTACTCGTCATTGCAGTTCGAGTAGATCTTCTCACGTTATTTATTATAAATAGAGGCCTTCGGTCTCCATAATTCGACACACCGGAGTTGATTTTCATCAACTTCTCTTTTATCTCATTGCGTTCTAGACTTTGTTCCTACTTGTGGTAATTACGTGCTTGATCATTCGATCATGTTAGCTCAACTCTTATTGAGTTCCCGCCTCCTTTGCATAGACTTGCCAAATTGAACGGCCTTACACTTGTTTGGCACGATCTTCTCCAAGATCAGGGTTCCCGCGAGCACACACAAGTAGTCAAAACATAACATTTTACACAAACAACCTCCATTATATTTGACACAAGGACTCGTATAACTCAAATCATCCACCACTAGATTAACGTAACACGTAAAGTTACCACACAAGTCCCTTCTGCCGTCAGGACAACTAACCATTTAGGCAACACCTAATCACATGTAATATTTTAATCATCCCATACTCATTACTTACCATTCATGCACACTTATCTATGCGTAACTTGCTACAACAGTACAAGTCAATCATACAAAACGAATCTAGGCGCTTGTTTGTAACACGTAATAATGATAGTTTGCAACAGAAGATACGATTAGTGGTAAGTTTTTAATAGTCAAACTCGTTGAATTTCTTACAATAAACTAGTAAGATAACATTACCCATTTGCAAGTTCATAATATTGGACAATTTCCATGTATGCAATTAAAGTTACGAAGTTCATAGAACAATGAATATTAACCAAGCAAACCGAATTTTGCGAATTTCTGAAATCATACTTGGTCGAGTGAGGCTCACTCGGTCGAGTAACAAGTACTCGGCCGAGTGGACTGCACTCGGTCGAGTGCACAATTCTGCCCTAACACAACAACTACTGATCTAGTCACACTCGATTGAGTATTATGGTGTACTCGATCAAGTAAAACGTACTCGGTAGAGTACCGCTTGCCACTCGGTCGAGTGCAACTGGCTGCCACAAATGCCAACATTCTACTCTCTCGCTAAATACACAATTAAACAATGCTAATACTAATGCAATACCGACTAGACCAAACTTAATTCACGACTCGCTATTGCGTTCTCATCTAATAACTACTACCAGCATAGATATCAAAACAAGTCTTGGCCTTATGGCCGATTACACATCAAAGTAAATTGTTCCAAATACTAACAAGTTTATATAACAACAACTACGAGGAGGCATAATCATCAACTCCAACTAGGTCTCATTGATCTCGATCCTCATCCATGTCTTCATTTCCACGTGTCCCAGAGGTACCCTCTCTATCACCATGGTCGGATGTAACCTCACCCCCGTCACCTACAGGAAACGGCGTACCAAACTGAGCACCTCACGGCTGGGTAAGACATCCATACCCGTGGCCGATGGAGGTTCCCTAGTCTGCTTGGTTGCACCATAACACTCAAAAACACCGCTATCATCTCCAAAGCCTCTCCACCATGCCGACTGTGCCAAGCTAGTCCCCACATTCCTGATGTGAGCCAGCTTTTGGAGGTTCCTCATCACTAGTGCATTTGACAACCTCTATGTCAGCTCGATGACCTGCATCATGGGATCGTGCACCGTCGGGTAGTGCGGGTACTGGTAGGAAGGCTGATACCGAGTCTGCTCCTGGGGAGGAACTGGTTGCTCTACATCCTCCTCTCTCACCACCTGGGTCTCTCTAACTGGTAAGGTCGCCCTCTTCGACGGGTAGTCACAACAGGCTCAGCCATCTCCTCTAAGAGTTGTACGGGGATAAGGTAGGTCTAGGGGGGTCCTACCGGCTGGTCGATATCCGCATCCGGCCCCGTCAGACGCTCAATCATAGGGAGATCATCCTCGGCAGGTAAGGTAAACCACATTCTCGCTTTAACCCTCCAAGCTAGCACTCCACCATCCAACTCTCTCAACCACTTAAGATGCAAAAGGTAATCTATGTCTATCATGGGGACGCCCTTAAATAAGGCAGGGAGGTCCTCGGTTGGGGGTAAAGTCAGCTAACCTCTAAGCGAGGCGGGTCACTATAACACTGCAGCTGAGGGACGATGTCTCAGTGAGGTCACTTGTGCCAAGCTAGCACAAACAATGGCAAGAGCACTATAGTTGACCACCTTCTCTTGCCTAGGATTACGGAAGGCCACCAACAACAACACTTCATTCGAATTGAGCTTACTTATCGTTCCTTCCAAAAAGTAGACATGTCAACATCTGCAAAACAAGTCGCAAGGTCGGGTTTTGAACATCGTTAATCAATAGTGAGCTAACATGGGACATTGGTCTGCCGGTAAACAAGGGAAAGTAGGTGGTAGCCCCCAAATCTGATCATATG
The DNA here is from genome assembly GCA_022085475.1 of Heliosperma pusillum. Lineage (NCBI taxonomy): Eukaryota > Viridiplantae > Streptophyta > Magnoliopsida > Caryophyllales > Caryophyllaceae > Heliosperma > Heliosperma pusillum. Next base: position 33,718 of record JAIUZE010074599.1, on the reverse strand, counting down.
GTCTCAACACTTAACTCGCCGGCTTTGGTCAAGCCTAGATGCTCGGCCACCTTGTTTAAGGTGAAGCTAAAATCTTTATTCATCACCCAAAAACTCACCCTCTTGCCATCCACATCATAAACATATGAGCTCAATAATTCTAAGTGTAATACTCCGTATTTCAAAGTACTTGGCACTCGGCCGAGTAAAGCTCTGTTCTTTTGGGCTGAATTTGTCTGAACTGAATTGAACTGAACTGAACTGAACTTCATGAACCAGAACAGAACTAAACTAAACTAAACTGAACTAAATTGATCTGAACTGAACTGAACTGAATGAACAGAAATAATAAAAAGATAATAGTAATAATATTAATAATAATAGTAATAATAATAATAACAGTAATAATAATCGTTAGTAATAATGATATTATATTAATATAATATAAAAAAGTGTATAATAATAAATAAAATATTAATAAAATATTAATTAAAATGATAACATTATTAATAATATTATAATATATTAATAAATATATTAACAATAGTTACTAAACAATAATATGATAAATCTATTAATATAATAATATAAATAATAATAATAATTAACATATAATTAATAATAATTATTAACCTATAATTAATAATAATTATTATTATTATTATTATTATTGTTGTTATTATTAATATAATATTAATCATAAGTAATAATATCATATTAATATAATAAAAATGTTATAATATTATAATAATATTAATTATTAGAATAATATTATATTAATATAATATAAATGATAACATTATAAGTAATAGTATAATATAGTAATAAATATATTAACAAAAGTAACTGAAAATAATTAAGATAAGTATAATATAATAATATAAATAATATAAATACTAATAATAATCAATATAATCAATATATATACAATTTTTTTTTTCGAGCAATTCTATTGGTCAACATCATCTTTTCAGTTTTTGGAAAGTATATTTTCATATCTTGCAAGATTACGAAAAAATATCTTATGTAATATTTTTAATATCACAACTATTATTTACGTAAGGAAAACTTTTGATCATCAATATAAAAAAAATATAATGCAAAACATTTTGAAACTTACATATTTGGATTCGTAGCGAAAAATGCTTTCATTGGAGTATAAATTTTATATTTTTTTACTACTATATTGTTGATAATATGATATGACTAAAGAAAAATTATGTGAAAATTAAAATAAATTATTTTTATTATTCTAATACTCCCTCCACAAACATATTTTCACCCTATTTGCTTTTGGGAGATCAAAGTTGCCGAACTTTGTCCGTAAATAAGTTCGAGAATAAAAAAATATTAGATTATAAAACAAAAACACTTACACATATTTTCATGACATCTTTCACGAAAAAAATTTCAAGAATAAAAAAAAGTAAAATATGGACGTCGAAAAATACGGTCAAAGTGTCGTCTAGGAGACCGCAATAAAGCAAATGGGGTGAAAAAAGTTGTGTGGAGGGAGTACTATTATAATAATTTAGTAACCGTCAATAAATAGTTATTTTACAAAAAAAAGATAGTATACTACTTAGTATTTTATTTGTCCCACAATTGAAAAATAATGTAGGTGTGGTGAATATACTATGTATAAATAGTAGAATTGTCCCACATCGAAAAATTATCATAAGGTGAGATGATCTTGTGATTATAAATAGGAGTCATCCTTAAACTTAAATATCCACCCACAAAATTTGAATCTCTTAAGTATTGTCTTAGAGAGCTTTTACAAGTTTGTATTATTATCTCCGAGAAATATAAATAAATTTACATCATCATAAATAACAATTTAGAAAAGTATCATAAATAATAATTTTGATGGTGTACTACTTAGTATTTTTTTGTCCCACAATGAAAATAAATGTAGGCGTGGTAAATATACTACGTACAAAAAGAAGAATTGTCGCACATCGTCGAAAAATTACATAAGGTAGGGTGATCCTATGATTATAAATATGAGTCATCCTTTGACTTAAGTATCCGCCCAAAAAATTTGAGTATCTTAAGTATTGTCGTACAGAACCTTACAAGTTTGTATTAAAAATTAATTTAGAAAAGTACCATAAATAATAATTTTGATGATGTACAACTTAGTATGTTAATTATCCCACATTGAAAAATAATGTAGGCGTGGTGAATATACTATGTATAAAAACTAAAGAAACATTGTCCCACATTGAAAATTTAGCATAAGTTAGGGTGATCATATGATTATAAATAGGAGTCATTATTGGAACTTATGTATCCATTCAAAATCTTTTGAGTCTCTTAAATATTGTCTTAGAGACCTCTTAAAAGTTTGTATTAGTATCTCTCCAATATTGACGTTTGTATTACCATATCCATATTAGTAAAACCTACATCATCAAAAATTAATTTAGGAAAGTACCATAAAAAAAGTGAAAAATCTTTTAATTATTTAAATATACATTTCCATATTATATTCAAGTGGTGTTTATAATTTTTATATAAAAACTTTTACAATTCATTTCACAAAAAAAAAATATTGTAAAAATGAGTCATCCTTCGAACGTAGATATCAACCCAAAATATTTTGAATCTATTAAGTATTGTCTTACAGAGTTCTTACAAGTTTATATTATGATCTCTACCTTAATGAAATTTACATCCTCAAAATTAATTTATGAAAGTAAAATATATAATAATGTAAGAAAGTATCATAAATAATAATTTTAATGGTGTACTACTTAATATGTTATTTGTCCCGCATTGAAAAATAATGTAAGTGTGGTGAATATACTATGAATAAATAGAAGATTTGTCCCACATCGAAAAAATATCATAAGTTGGGTGATCATGTGATTATAAATAGGAGTCGTCCTTGAAACTTAGATATCAACCCAAAATCGGTTAAGTTTCTCAAATATTGTTTAGAGATCTCTTTAAAGTTTGTATTAATTGTGCAAATAATATAATTAGATTCGTGGTAAAAAAATGTTATCATTACTGTATAGAATCTCATATTACTTACACATACTTGACATAATTCTTAGTATGTCATTATTTATCCCGCATTGAAAAATAATGTAAGTTTGGTGAATATACCACCTATAGTATAATTATTTCACTTCAAACAATTAGCATAAGGTGTGGTGATCCTATGATTACTAATAGGAGTCATATTTGGAACTTATGTATCAATCCAAAATCTTTAGAGTCTCTTAAGGATTGTCTTAGAAAGCTTAATTCTTATGTACCTTGGATCATTTTTTTTTTTTGTGAATGTATCAATCAAAACATATGCAAACTTAATAAATGATTTGAACGGGAGAGTCATGTTAATATTTTCCGGATCATAATATTGGTCAAATATAACTTGAATCCTGGCAAGGTTGGTAAAATATGGTTAAAATAGAAGTTGACTCAATATATTAATATTATTTTCTTAAAAATTATATTTTATTTTCTTAATTGTTATAAAAAATTTATGGAAATGACATTAATGTAAACCCGTGCATCGCACGGGCATAAAATCTAGTTAATAATAATAACTTATGAAAAATTTGGCAGATGTATATTTTGCGAGGATTGCTGCTACTGCAGAATCTGTTTACTCTTTGACACCGCGTCAGCTTGCGTTGTGGAAGTCTCAGTTGGTGCCCACTCGTCTGATTGGTTGCGTGCGGTTCCTATCTCTGGGTTGGGTCAGACTATGAACGGGAGGACTTACCGTAGTGTGCTGGGATATCGTCTTGGTGTTCCTTTATTCGTGGTATCTAGGACTTGTTCTGCTTGCTCTCGGGTTTTTGCTGATGATATTTATGGGGATCACGTTGTTTCTTGTACTGCCATTGTGGGTGTTAAGCATCGACATAACCTCGTCCGTGACACCTTATTCGACATTTGCTATAGGTCTGGTATTTCTACGGGTAGGGAGGTGGATATCGGTTTAGTTGACGGATATGGCGGCTCTCTTCGTCCTGCGGATTTGCTGCTCTATTCCTGGGACAGGGGACGTGATCTGTGTGTTGATTTGACAGGGTCCTCTCCCTTGACACAGACTGGTATGGCTGATTTTGTGCAGGGATGGGTTGTCGTTGATGCTGCTCAGCGCAAATGTGCTAAGTATAGGGATTTGTGCGCGGCTGCTGGTTATGCTTTCCTACCCTTCTCTTTCTCTTCGCTTGGGGAGTTGGGTTCGGATGTTGTTGACTTGCTTAAACGGATCCAGAAATTCTCGGTATCTCAGGATGCAGGGGCTCGGGTGGCCGCTTATATTTTTACTAGACTTAGCTTTGTTATAGCTAAGGGGGTGGGGGCCCAGATTGTCTCTCGGCTTCCCACCAACTTCATGTAAACTTTTCAATTTATTTTTATGAAAGTTGCGCGCATCTTATAATAATAATAAAAAAAAAATAATAATAATAATAATAATAAATATTTTCTAATAATATTCATAATAATGAATATATTAATAACACATTAAATATAATATAACAATATAATAATAATAAATATTATTAATACTAATATTTCCATTAATCGTAATAATATAATAATAAATAAATATATTAAATATAAATATAATATATAAGTAATAAATATAATAGTAATATAATAAATTTTTAAAAATATAATAATTATAATAAGAATTAAAGTTATAATAACAATAATAAATCAATTAATATGATGATAATAATAATGATAAGAATAAGAATAATATTAATAATAATAATGTTGAAATTAAGAAAAGAGATGAGAGAGAAAGTCGGAGAGAGAAAGCTCCTTCTTGGGATTCTTAGGGTTTTGTGCAAAGGCCAAAACCTCAATTAATTCTCTATCTCTTTTTCAGTAAAATCTAATTAGTAAATAGTAGATATCATCTATTAATCACAAATAGTATTGTAATAAATTTTCTAGTATTCAATTATGGATGTGAACACTTTATTGTCTGAGACCCGTTTACAAGTTTCGAATGCGATCAACGAATTAAACGCTGAATATGAAACTGTTGATACACGAACAAATGAATGGCAGGTTGTTGGTTCTAGGAAGAAGAAGACGGGTCATGGTAGTGCTCAGGTGGAGAAATTGGCACCAATAGCTGAACATGTGGCTGAATCCTCCTCCAGTAAAGGTAATCTTCTCAAGCTTTCAATTGATGATGTCAAAGAGGAAATTGATTATTGGGCTACTGCTGTGTATGGCTATGTTATGGGGGCAAATCCACCTAGAATGGTTATGGAGGGATATCTAAGGCGAGAAATGAAACAGTATAATATAACAAAGATAGCTTTCTTACCTAATGGTTTATTCGTGATTCGCTTTGAGACGTTTGAACACCAAAAATTGGTTCTCGATAGAGGTATTATGTTGTTTGATGGGAAACCTGTGATAATGAGACCCTGGGATGCAGATGTGAAAATGTCAAAAGTCCAGGTTAAGACAGTTCCTATTTGGGTTAAATTGATGGGCCTTGATTTGAAATTTTGGGGTACTACTTGCCTGGAGAAGTTGTCATCCTTGATTGGGAAGTATGTTAGGGTGGATGATCTCACCTTGAGTAGGAATCTTTTGGGTTTTGCTAAGGTGCTAATTGAGGTTCAGGTTGATCAAACCTTTCCTGATAAAATAATGTTTGAGGATGAGAAAGGGCAGGAAGTGGTTGTGCTGGTGGAGTATGATTGGGTTCCTATCACATGTACCAGCTGTAGTGGGATGGGGCATTCTTCTAAGGTGTGTAGGAAAGGGAAGTATGTTGCACCTGATAAGCCTGTGAATGTTCAGACAAGACAAGTGTGGAAGAGAAAGGATAATCTGCCTGTTCAATTGGATACTGTAAACTTTCCTGCTTTATCTAGACCTCAACAGGCTGGTAATGAGGCAGTGAAATCTGCATAGAGGGAGAAGGAAGCTGAGAGGACTCCTGCTGTTACACCATTGACTATGAGCTATAGCTCTTTGTTTACCCCTGCTAGAATCATCACCAAATTGACTAGACATGAGACTAGAATTCCAGGTGGACATGAGGAGGATTTTGTTGTTAAATTTAATAATGATGTGGGTATGTCTGCTTTAGAAGTGGATAAAGGAGGTGGAGAGGTTGGGCTTTCCTCTCCAAATGACTAGATTGGGTGTGTGGAATGTTAGGGGTCAGAACAACTTGGATAAACAGAAGTACATTAGTTGGTATTTGCATCAGAATTATATTGAGTTGTATGGGCTCCTAGAGACCAGGGTCAAATCTGGTTCTCTAAATAAGGTAGTTAGTAATATGTGTAATGGGTGGTCTTATGTTACAAATCATGGCTATCATAATGGTGGTAGAGTATGGGTGTTGTGGAAATCTCAAATTTTGCAGGTGTCTATTTTGGAGATGACTGATCAGTATATTCATATTAGGGTGAACAGGATTGGAGAAACTAAGTTTTTTCAGTGTTCTTTTGTTTATGGGTTTAATAAACCTAAGGAGAGAGTTGGGCTTTGGGAGGATATGATTAGGTTGAATACTAGCAATCCTTGGATTGTTTTGGGAGACTTTAATAATGTCAGGTATGCTGATGAGAAGATTAGGTTACCTGTTAGAGATGCAGAGATCCTTCCTTTTCAGAGGGCTATTAGTCTGAGTGATCTACAGGATTTGAAGACTCTTGGGGCGTTTTTCACTTGGAATAATAAGCAGCCGAGTGGTACTAGGGTTTTCAGTAGGATTGATAGAGTGTTGGTGAATGAGGCTTGGTTGAGAATCTGGCCTAATCAGTATGCTTTCTATGGACCAGAAGGGGACTTTGATCATTGTCCATGTATCATTGAGGAAGGCAGAGTCAGTGTAACCAGAATTAAACCTTTTAAATTCTATAATATGTGGTGTAAAGTTCCTGAGTATAGAAGGATTGTTCAAGAAGGATGGCAAATGGTAGTTTCTGGGTCTCCAATGTATTGTGTGGTGAAAAAGCTTAAAGGTTTAAAGAGAAGTTTGAAGAGATTGAACAGAGATCTTTTTTCTGATATTGAGAGGAATGCAGATGTGGCATATGAATTGCTAATGCTGAGCCAAAGGAATTTACAAGCAAACCCAACTTGTCTTACTCTTATGGATATTGAAACCCAGACAAGGAACAGTTATCTGATTCTTAAACAAGCAAAGGAGGCTTACTTAAGGCAAAAAGCAAAATGTAAATGGGTGAAGGAGGGGGATATCAACTCTGTCATGTTTCATAGAGTTATTCAGCAGAGAAATATGCAGAACAAAGTTTTTAGAATTGATGGCATTGATGGCATTACATTTAAAAATCCTGCTGACATTGCTAAAGCTTTTGAACAGTATTATATTCAGCTGCTGGGTGTGACTGGACAGTCTGAGGGTTTTAGCCCTGGAGTTATGCAGTCTGGGACAAGGGTGAAGGTTGAGGATTGGGCAATGTTGTGCCAGATTCCAACAAATGAGGAGATTAAGGATTCTTTGTTCTCAATACCTTGGGACAAGAGTCCAGGGCCTGATGGGTATAGTAGTTGTTTTTTCAGAACCAGTTGGGATATTGTCCATAATGAGGTGTGCAGTGCTATTAAGGAGTTTTTTTAGATCTGGCAAGTTGTTGAAACAAATTAATTGTACTAACCTTGTCCTGATTCCCAAATTAGACAATCCTGTTTCTGTGAAAGATTTTAGACCTATAGCTTGCTGTAATACTATCTATAAGATCATTGCTAAGGTCTTGTGTCAAAGATTGAGTTCTATTCTTCCTGAGCTTGTTAATCCTGCTCAAGCTGCTTTCATCAAGGGAAGAAGTATTATGGGGAATATACTGATTGGACAGGATCTCATTAGGTTGTATGCAAGGCCAGCTGTTTCCCCTAGATGTCTCATTAAGGTTGATCTTAGGAAGGCTTATGATTCTATTGAGTGGGGCTTTGTGGAGATGGTCTTAATAAATCTTAACTTTCCTGAGCATTGCATTAAAATGATTATGCAGTGCATCACTACTACTTCCTATTCTTTGGTGATTAATGGTACTTCTCAATGTTTTTTTCCTGGTAAGAAAGGTCTTAGACAAGGTGACCCCCTTTCTCCTCTTCTCTTTACTTTGTGCATGGAGTATCTGAGTAGATTACTCAGTGTGATAAGTCAAACTAAGGGGTTTAAGTTCTATCATTTGTGCAAGAGCTTGAGGCTTAATCATTTGTTGTTTGCTGATGACTTGTTAATCTTCTGTAAAGGAGATTTGAGGTCTATTTTCATGATCATGGAGGGGTTTAAATACTTCTCTATGGCTTCTGGGTTGCATATTAACAATGATAAGTCTGATATTTTGTTGAATGGGGCCAGGCCTGATATTGAACTGCTGATTTTGGAACATACTAGATTCAAGAAAGGTACTCTTCCTTTTAGATATCTTGGGGTTCCTATGTCTCATAAGAGATTAACTAAGGTTGAGTGTAATATCTTAGTGGAGAAGATGATTGCAAGGATCAAAGGATGGAATAAGAGGAAGATCTCTTACACAGGCAGGCTCACTCTTGTTAAAGCTGTATTAAGTACAGTTCAGAACTATTGGGCACAAATTTTTGTGCTACCTGTGGGGGTGTTGGATAAACTGAAAGCTTTATGTAGGAACTTTCTTTGGGAAGGTGTTGATAGTTACTCTAAAGCTCCTTTAGTGGCTTGGAATTGCTTATGCAAAGGTAAGGATTATGGGGGGTTAGGGCTGGTTGATGCCAGACTGTGGAATTGTGTAGCTATTGGGAAGTTGGTATGGTGGATAGCCCTCAAGAAGGATCACCTCTGGATCAAATGGATAGACAAAGTTTACCTTAAAGGCAGGAGTTGGCAAACTTATTCCCCTTCAAACTATAGTTCTTGGGCTTGGAGGAAGATTTGTGCTGTGAAGAATATGATGCTACCTGCTCTGAACAGGGAAGATTGGATGAGTGCAGACAAACCTTACACTATTGCTGCTGGGTATTCTTGGTTACAAGACAATGTAGATGACAGGAAGGGTTGGTGCAGAATAGCGTGGAATAGACTGAATGCTCCTAAGCATTGCTTCATTAGTTGGCTACTGTGGCAGAGTAGGCTGCTTACAAAAGATAGATTGCATGAGTGTCATTGGATAGCCTACAAGAACATCCATAGAGTTCTCGAGGAGAACTAGGGATACATTCTTGTGTTTGGTAGAGAAAATTTGACAATGTGGTAAAGGTTCCACAAACCCAAATTTCCAAACTTATAAGGATTTATCAAAATCCTAGGCGTACTTTTGTTATACAAGAAGCGAATAACTAAAAGAATGATTGAAGAGTCAATCCTTATAAATTCTACAAATAGAGACCTAGTACATTATGATGAGGATAAGGTGGTTTAAAAGGAACTAATAGTAGATCCTTTCACCTAAATACCTATCAGTTATCATGATAACAAGTGGGAGTATCTTTCAAGTTAAAGAGCCCAACGCTACATAGAGATCTAGACATGTACGTAGATGAATTCATGTTATTAGGAATAACGTTGGATGGAAGGAAAAAGCAATTCACAAGGTTGGAATAAATGAATATATGGTATATTCACCACCCAAGCCTTTATTGCATTTAATAAGATCGTCATGAATTGTCATGGACGAAATAAACTTTAGAATATATGATATGAAGCAATAACATTGTGTTGATTGTTCATATATGATAATCACATTTATCGTTTGAGTTTCTAAAACTTGTTTTGTGCTTTGTTATATCCAAATGGATTGTAGAGACAATTTTGGACTCCATTCAAGTGGACTGATTTAACATAGCATTGGCCCCTAGTCACTTATATGAGGTGATATCTCGAAGTGACTAGATTGTGGTGCGATTGATGGCAAGTTCAAGTGTCATAGGGTCATAGGGATGACCAATCGATCACATAGACATACTGTAAGGGACAATCTGTCGGGCAGTGACCGCTTATAGAATTCTGGCAATTCTTGTAGCCTGGTCGTGGCAAGAGCTACTAGTATTCTTTTTTAGTCAATTCTTTGACTAAAGACTGTTCGCCTAAGGTGGCACAGTTTCAGAGTGACTTTGATTTATGCTCTACGACCTTCGTAACTGGGGTCAAATGGGCATATTTTGGGTCATGATGAGTTGTGGCTATGCAAAGGGAATAGTGCGATAGGAATTGTCCACCCCTTGTCAGGGTTGTTTTAAATCTCAAGGCCACTCGAGGAGGAGTAAGCTGAAAATGCGTGGCCACGCTCGGAAGGTATCTACGGTAGATAATTCCGGTCAGACATGTACTCTCCAGATCGAGGAAACCACTCTTGATATGATCAAATACAAGGACGACCTGCAAGACACCTTGCATTGAGTGGGAGATCTTGTAATAGGACAAGAGAATTGGTGACGCACACTTGTCTCGGACAAGTGGGAGATTGTTGGAGTAAATGTCCTCAACAATAGTACGATCACATAATTAAATCTCAATAATAAGAATACAAAGGGATGATGAATATTATAGTCAACTGGTCAACATAAATCGGTAATGATTGGCTCAATTGAGGTTGACGTTACTGTCGTATGACGGTGGTGATCAGTTGATCCCTTGAGGTCACACCTAAAGGACCATCCCCTAATCATGTACATTAATTAATTGTATAGTGATACAGATTAATTAATCCCTTAAAATGAACCAAGTTTAAATTGTGAGTGAGAAATATATCTTATTGTAATATGATTAAATAAGATTCATTTTGGTAATTTAATGGTTATATTACTAAGAATGCATTATGTTTATGAAACATTTGAGATAAGTTAATTTGGTTAATTATAATTACAAATTGTTGTAGATTATTTTAACCAAATATGAGAGGACCCATTTTATTTACATGTAATTATAAAATGTGACTTACAATGTTAAGTCTAATTTATTTGTTATGAAATTGCATTTAAATTGGTTAAATGCACATTTATAAGCAAAATTACATGTTACATGTCACATGTCACACTTGTGACAAATGACAAATTGCAAAAATAAAATGGACACCCATATTACAAGGGTGTACCGGTTTTGGTAGTGTACAAAAGGGTGATTATTTTTGTGTATTATTCTAATTAGGAATTAGACATAATCATACCCAAAACTATTACCAACACTTAACCTTTTTACATTGTTAAGAACAATTGGAATTGACAATACCCCACCCATGTGGGGTGTGTGTGACCGGTTCTCTCAAGCCAAGAGAGGGCTTGATTTTCCTCTTATTTATTCTATACTATCTCATATAATTCATGCATGCAAAATCACTTATCTCTCTTATTATTCTCCAACTTCTCTCTACATATTAAGAAGTTCATATTGGAGTTCATATTCTCTAATAATATACTAGTGTAGTATTAAGAGTTATTAGATCATTTTAAAGGGTTACTACATTTAATACTAGTGTAGTATTTTGTAGAGATTAAGGGTAGTCTTGGGTGCATCTAATAGGAGTGTTATAACACTTAGAACTTGGAAGTTCATCCTCACCATACTAGCTCAAGATCAATATTTGAAAGGAGTTCAAATATTGTGCCCATATTTTCATAATCAATGTAAGAAATGGTTCTTTCTTTTATATCTAGTTATGCATGCATAAGATTTATTTAGTTTAAGAGTAAACTAAATGTATAATGATATTAGAAGTGTCTAATATCGAGTTTAAGAAACTTACAGCCATTAGGGTTGACTAATGCACTAGCGATATTCATGGATCTTATGAACCGGATTTTCAGTCCATATTCGGACATGTTGGTGGTGGTATTCATTGACGACATCTTGGTCTCTTCTAAGACTAAGGAGGAGCATGCAGAGCATCTAAGGATCGTGTTGAAAACCTTGAGGGACAACAAGATGTATGCTAAGTTGTCTAAGTATAAGTTCTGGTTAGAGAAGGTGGCATTCTTGGGGCATGTGATATCTAAGGAAGGGGTAATGGTGGATCCGAGTAAGATCGAGGCGGTGTCTAACTGTGAGGCACCAAAGAATGTGGCTGAGGTGATAAGTTTTCTAGGTTTGACTCAGTATTACAGGAGGTTCGTGAAGGACTTTTCGAGGATAGCTAGACCTATTACGACACTGATGAGGAAAGAGAACAAGTTTTGCTGGGGCGAAAGCTGGGAGACGGCGTTCCAAACCTTAAAGGAGCGTCTGACTACGGCTCCTGTTTTGGCATTACCTGAAGGAAGTGAGAACTTTGAGGTGTATAATGATGCATCGAAGTGTTGGTTGGGATATGTGTTGATGCAGAATGGGAAGGTGATTGCTTATGCGTCGAGGCAGCTGAAGCCTTATGTGGAGAATTACCCTACTCATGTTCTGGAGTTGGGAGCAGTGGTGTTTGCGCTAAAGATTTGGAGGCATTATTTTTATGGTGCCTGTTTTAAGGTGTTTTCAGACCATAAGAGTCTGAAGTACATCTATACCCAGAAGGAATTGAATATGAGGCAGCGACGGTGGATGGAGCTGATTGGGGACTATGACATGGAAATCATTTACCATGAGGGGAAGGCTAATGTGGTTGTTGATGCATTGAGCCGGAAGAATGTACATTCCTTGTGCACTGCTATGTTCTTGATGTGGTTGAGAGATGAAGTAGAGATGATGGGGATCCATGTGATTCGGAAGGGAGATGCTACTAGTGACTTGATGATCGAGCCGGGATTGTATGATGACATTAGGAGCAAGCAATTGGAGGATCCGAAGATTTAGCTGGGGAAGAAAGGGGTAGAGGAGGGTACTACTCCTAGATTTTTGATTCATAATGATGGGAGTGTTAGATTCGAGGACCGATGGTGTGTGCTCAACAATCAGGAGCTGAAGAAGGTAATTTTTACTGAAGCTCATTGTACTCCTTATTCGGTTCATCCGGGTGGGGATAAGTTATATAAAGATTTGAAGAAGACTTTCTGGTGGTGTTAGTTCGAGATTCGAGTTTATTGGAATGATAGTTCAGTTTGGTTTATTATCATAATAGTTGCCTTGGACATCATTTGGGAATTAGTTATCTTTAAAATGTTGGATTCTAAAAGAGATTTTACTTTACGGTAATTAAGACTGTTGACCAAAGTTTGAGGAATATTTACATAAGTGAGGATCGATGCATCTTGAGTTATAGTTGAGCTGGATGATTTGAATAGCTGTATCATCGCCATGTGCTTGGTCATATATGATTTAGAGTTTGTAATTGTTCTCTCTTCAGATTTTGTGGCTGGTAAATGAGAAATTTCTTTAAGTTTGAGATAGTAAACCTTGAAGTGATTTGAATCGGAGAATTTAAATGGTGAGCCCATTCATCTTGTGGTTGGTAGTAACTATGCTTTGCTAGATATGATTAACTAACCTTGTGGCTGCGAGTGTAATAATGTTTAGATTAAGGATGTTAGATTATATTAAGGAACCCTTCATGTGGATTATTTGATTGTGGATTTTTCCTTGTCGATAGATCTTAGTTAATGCTAGTTGGATACTCGATATTTGGGTTCGTAGTTTTGACCTGGTGATTGTCAAGGATTTTGTGGGATCTAATAACTGGAAGCGGTTAAGGTGTAACCGAGATGAGTTACATTCTCTTGAGGACTAGCTTATTAGCGGTGTTTGCGATATAAAATGGATAAAGCCCTTAGAATGATTTGGCTATGATTTTGGTTAATCTTTGGATAAAGTTTCATACTTACGAAAACTCTTCTTGACCCTTTTGGGGAGGGTCTTGTTTTCGAAAGGTCATAACTAGTGAAGGTGTTTGCGATGTCGATTTTAAAAACCAATTTCTGCTTTCATGTTTCGAGGACGAAACTTTTTAAAAGGAGAGGTGAGGGGTGATTGTAACACCCCAGATTTTATAATAATGAGTAATTTACTAAAGTCGTAAATTTTATAAATTCGTCTTTTACTTTTATTGATTAAAATATTTTAAGCCGATAATTTATGATTTTGTGGCTTTAAATTAATGTTAAATAGAATTTAGTTTAGTTGGGTAGAAACCGTCGCATTTCAGTCCGTTATGAGTTCATAATCGGATTCTACGCGAAAATCGAAGTGAGTTGACCTGATATGAAATTTGGGCTAACTATTACTCACATTCTCAAAATAAACTCAATTATTCCTCCTCTTTCCTCCTCAAAATTTCAGCAACATGATACATTCATCTTCTTTCTCATACACCCAAAACCACCAATTAAATCTACATAACTTTTTAAACTTAAGACGGATACCATTTCTCCGTCTTTCAACGAAACTTGACGATTTTTATATCAATCTTCTCTTCTCATCTTCCTCTTCCTTTTCATAACATAAAATACTCATTTCCTTCAACTTTTTATAAAACCCGTTTTTCCAGATCTAAACTTAAGACGAACATAACTTATTCGTTTCTTAACCAAATTCAATTCCGTTTAATGTTTCGGAATCCTCTCACCATCCTCTTTCTTTCTATCCAATAAAAGATCGAAACTTTTAACCTTTTTTTAAGACCGATTTTCCTGAATTTCGGTCATACCTTCTAGTCTTGCGATTTGTCGGAAAAAGATGGGTTTTGAAGAGTTTGGGTCAAGGGATTCGAGTGGGTTGATGGTTAGATTGGGAATTGAAGATTTGAAGTGCTAAACGAGGTAAAGGTGAAGGGTTACTCGATATCACTCTTATGTGTTTATATGTGTTAGAATAGTTTTTATCATGAAAAGATAAGCTCTTGTGTTAGTTTCTTATGGATATGTGTAAATTGCTCATTTATATGTTTAATCCATCTCATATGCTTATTTTATGTTAATCTTATGCTAAGTTCATTTATGTTGTTGACTTCATCTACTTATCATTGTAAAACTTGTGTTGGATAATAAATGTTGTCTTATGTTGTCTAAAATGACCATATAAAATGATTGGTTATGATAAGAATGCATTTAATGTGGGTTGATGATGATAAATGATGATGGGAGTAAATGGGTATCAAAAGAATTGAAGTAATTGTTGTTGATGTGTGTTGATTTCGTGCGTGTTGCCCAGCTGGCCTGTCGGCCGCCGCCCCCCAACCGGCTGGTAACACCCTGTATATTTATGTTGTTGTTTGTTGGTTTGCGTGCCCCAGCCGGCCACCCGGCTGCCACCCTACCGGCTGGGAGCCCTTCCTCTTTTTTCCTTTTGGTTTTTCGACATTGCATGTAACCCTCAGCCGGGTAGCCGGCCGCCGGTCACACCCACCGGCTGGGAGTTCCTGTAAGTTGTTGTTGTTGTTTGATGTTGAACAGTGCCCAGCCGGCTGCCGGTCCCCCTGACCGGCTGGGACCCAATGTGTCCCTTTTCTCCTTTTTCTTCCACTTGTCTTCTCATGTAACGGTTTGTATGGTTTGTTTATCTTATAGACTTATGTAATGACAATAAATATTCATGTTTAGAATATATAGTATCTCACATGTCTTTCTCACATGTTTGGTGACGGTTTTTAGTATGCCCCCCCCCCCCCCCCCCCCCCCCCCCCCCCCCCCCCCCCCACTCCTTGAGCCGGTTTTGCCTTATGTAATGATATGAGCACTACTCGTTGAGTGCTTTGAACTCTCATTCCCGGCTACAACTTCTTACTCGTTAGACTGGAATGTCGGAGTGATGAGGTGTGTCCTTGATGCTTTTGCGCATTTGTTAGTGGGGATATGACGACGTTGTTGGGAGTTGAACACATGGCGTTGATCGACCCGACCGTCAAATGTTGTATCCTTGCGAGGTGGTGTCATTGCATGTAGCGTACTTGATTGTCTATGATTCTTGTGCTCTTTTCGCTTCTTTCGTGTAGTTTAGCCGAATTTGGGGTACCCGACGTCTTATGTGTTGATCGAGTCATGGATGCGAAATGTTTATCGCATGTCGAATCGGAACATGTTCATTCCGAGAGTCTGGCCAGGTTTAGACTAGGACCGTATTATTATCGTCGTCTTACCGGGAGGAAATGATTCTTGCATGTACGAAACGTTTATCGTATATGGTTCAGGGAAATGTTTATCATGTGGACGTGTTTTAATCATACTTGATATGTACATGATGCTAGTGCGTATCATTTACCGTGATAGCTATGTCTTTGTGTTTGTATGTGAGCACGTGATGATTTGGATATTTGCATTGTTCGGATGACTTGATTTGGTTTGTGTGATGAGTCCCTACCTTCTCAAGTATATGTCGCTAATGGTGAGATACAAGCCCTTAGTGTATATATAATTGTCAAGGGGAGTCTTCCCCAAGTCGGTTTGTATAATGAAGATATGTTTGACACTTCACATGCTTATACCACGTTATTATGAAATGCTTATTTATACCACACATGATATAATTGCAAGTATGATGTTATATGCTTATGTATTTGCCTATATGCGTTTTGATGTGATATGGCTAGGAGAACCCGGAGTTACTCTCCATTGACTGTGGTATTCATGTTTCATGAATGAACAGGTTGCAGGTTGGTGTTGCATGGGGTAGTGACGAGTGAGCTACCGAGCGTTGTACTTACAGTGATTTACCTTTAGCCTTGTAGTTTACATTAGTTGATATCTTATTTGTAATTTTATCAAGGGATCGGGATCCCTTGAATTTATTTAAGTACCATTTGTATAAACGATTTGTAAACTAAGTTTTGGTTTTATATTATTTTGACATTCGCGGTTTTGCTTTTGAAGTTTTAAAAATCTCGTATTTCCGCTGCAAATCTATGTGTTTACTTTATTGCGAAATCGCTGGGTGTCACACAGTGTGGTGGGATGACAGTTCTGAGGCAGTGGTTCTTGGACCCCACATGGTTCAGGATATGATCGAACAAGTGAAGCTAATTCGCCAAAAGGTAAAAGCAGCACAGGATGTCAGAAGAGCTATGCAGATCTTCATTGTTGGGATATTGAGTTCCAGGTGGATGACAAAGTCCTTTTGAAGGTGTCACCTATGCGTGGAGTGATGAGATTCGGGAAGATGGGCAAATTGAGCCAGAAGTTCATATGTCCCTATGAGATTTTGGATCGGGTTGGAGAGGTGGCTTACCGCTTAACCTTACCACATGTTCTTGATCGGGACCATAATGTGTTCTATGTATCTCAGTTACGAAAGTATGTGAGTGATCCGTCTCATTTCCTAGAGGCTGAGACCATTGAGCTTGATGAGGCACTCACTTATCTTGAGGTGCCAAAAGAGATATTGGACCGAAAGGTGCGCAAGACCAGAAATGGGGAGACGGCGCTATTGAAGGTGTTAAAGTCCAACCATAACGTGGAAGAAGCAACTTGGGAGCCTAAAGCTGCTATGCAAGAGCGATACTCGCATTTATTTGAGGAGGTATGTTCGGTTACGGGGACGTAGCCTTGTTCTTTAAGGGGGGGAAGGAGATAATTGCATGTGTTAGTAACGTTAGTAGTTGGTGTCTCTTAGTGGGTAGTATGATACATGTTATGATATGTATCGTTGTTGTTAGTTTTGTGAATAGTACATGGTATATGTTATGTGTTGTTGTTGTGCCCTATGTTGGTTGTTGGGTGTATGTGGGAATATGAGTATGAGTTGTGAACTTCGAGGACGAAGTGTTCTTAAGGAGGGAAGACAGTAATACTCTGTATTTCTGAGTACTTGGCACTCCGACGAGTAAAGCTTACTCGACCGAGTGGCTTGTGTACTCGGCCAAGTAGATTGTACTCGACCGAGTAGGTTGGTATGTCATTTGAGCAGCATTATGTTCTTAGGGTGCTTGGCTGAGTTTGGTTAGCACTCGACCGAGTAAGTCGTACTCGATCGAGTACATATGGTGCTCGATCGAGTACACCGATCTGAGGATATTACGCGGACAGTTTTATTAAAGATTTTACGAAGAGATTAAATCATAATTTTCAGTTACGTTATTAACACAAAACTTAATTCTCTCAAAAGCTCTCTCAAACCTCTCAAGAACAACCTTAATCATTCCGTGCCGGCTTAGATCTCTCATTGCCTTGTTGATTTCGTCGGTAAGTAATTCTACCATGTGATTTCGTTTAATTAATTCAAACCCTAATTGAATTGGGAGAAAGAGGGAATATGATTAGTATTGATTGTAGGATTATTGTATGATTAGGTGGGAACTTCGCACAAGAAGAATTCTGATACTTGCTTGTCTTCATGCAGAACTTGCTAATAAGGTAGGGTTTCCCTACTCAGTACTGTTTATGCTAATTGATGCGATGAGATGTGTTGTTTATGATTATTCGATTGATTGATGGTGATGGTGATGGAGTTCGGGATTGGAGTTTGGGTTGTTACTATGCTTACTATGTTGGTTATCCGTCGGGAGACGGTTTCACACCCCGAGTTCGCCTCTCGTAGTTCTCCCGCTAGGGAATGTGCACATTAATGTTCCGAGTTGTCTCGCTACGGTGAGATGGAATTTCGATCGACGCCTATGGCTGCGGTCTAGGGTCAATTGGCGGTTTTTGCAGATCAAGGATGGTAACCTGAGGCTGCTAAGGTAATCGCTGCGGTGGCTCTCCGGTTTCTATTTATCTATTGCTTGTCTTGTACATTGGTCGATATATACTGTTACTGACCCCGTTAATGTTTTTCAAAACAGCTGTGATCCATTGAAGAATGGTGAGCAGGTGATCAGCATGTAAATCTGTAGAATATGGTTAAAATAGAAGTTGACTTAATAAATGATTTGAACGGGAGAGTCATGTTAATATTTTCCGGATCATAATATTGGTCAAATATAACTTGAGTCCTGGCAAGGTTGGTAAAATATGGTTAAAATAGAAGTTGACTCAATATATTAATATTATTTTCTTAAAAATTATAATTTATTTTCTTAATTGTTATAGAAAATTTATGGAAATGACATTAATGTAAACCCGTGCATCGCACATGCATAAAATCTAGTTAATAATAATAATGAATATATTAATAACAGATTAAATATAATATAACAATATAATAATAATAAATATTAGTAATACTAATATTTCCATTAATCTTAATAATATAATAATAAATAAATATATTAAATATAAATGTAATATATAAGTAATAAATATAATAGTAATATAATTAATTTTTAAAAATATAATAATTATAATAAGAATTAAAGTTATAATAACAATAATAAATCAATTAATATGATGAGAATAATAATGATAAGAATAAGAATAATAATAATAATAATGTTGAAATAATTAAGTATTTAGAACTGAACCGAACTGATCTGAACTTAACTGAACTGAACTGATCTGAACTGAACTGAACTGAACTGAACTGAACTGAATGGAGCTGAACTGTACTGAACTGAATGGAGCTGAACTGAATTGAACTGAACTTATAAGAACTGAAATTAAGTCCAAAAGAACAGGACCTAAAGCTTACTCGACCGAGTGGCTTGTGTACTCAACCGAGTAGATTGTACTCGGCCGAGTAGGTTGGTCTGTCGTTTGAGCAGTATTTTGTACTTAGGGTACTCGACCGAGTGTGGTAAGCACTCGACCGAGTAAGTCGTACTCGACCGAGTACATATGGTGCTCGATCGAGTACACCGGTCTGAGGATATTACGCGGACGGTTTGATTAAAGATTTTAAGAAGAAATTAAATCATAATGTTCAATTATGTTATTAACACAAAACCTAATTCTCTCAAAACTCTCTCAAACCTCTCAAGAACAACCTTAATCATTCCGTGACGGCTTAGATCTCTCATTGCCTTGTTGATTTCGACGGTAAGTAATTCTACCATGTGATTTCGTTTGAATAACTGAAATCCTAATTGAATTGGGGGAAAGAGGGTATATGATTAGTATTGATTGTATAATTATTGTATGATTAGGAGGGGACTTCGTAGAGGAAGAATTCTGATACTTGCTTATCTTCGTGCGGAACTTGCTAATAAGGTAGGGTTTTCCTACTCAGTACTGTTTATGCTAATTGATGTGATGAGATGTGTTGTTTATGATTATTTGATTGATTGATGATGATGGTGATGGAGTTCGGGATTGGAGTTTGGGTTGTTACTATGATTACTATGTTGGTGATCCGTCGGGAGACGGTTTCACACCCCGAGTTTGCCTCTCATAGTTCTCCCGCTACGAGAGGGATATGCCATTAATGTTCTGGGTTGTCTCGCTGCAGTGAGATGGAATTTCGATGCCTATGGCTGTCGTCTAGGGTCAATTGGGGGTTTTTACAGATCAGGGATGGTAGCCTGAGGCTGCTGAGGTAACCGATGCGGTGGCCCTCCAGTTTCTCTTGCTCTATTTCTTGTCTTGTATATTGGTTGGTATATATTGTTACTGACCCCGTTAATGTTTTCCAAAACTGCTATGATCCATCGGGGAATGGTGAGCAGGGGATCATCAGTTAAATCTGTAGAGCTGCGCTAGGATGAGGATGAGATCACCATATCGAGTCATAGCTTCCGCTGATTCTTTTAGAGTTAAACTATACTTTACTTTATTGTTATGTTAGCATTTTAATTTTTGGTCTATACGGTATGTCGTCTAGTTTGGGATTGTGTATTGGAGTTTAAACTATTGATTTAATAAAGTACTGTATCTTGATTGTGAGTTTTGATATGTACTACCTCGGACAACCGAGATGGTAGCATGACGAAGTACTAAGGAGGTCTTGTAAGGCTCTTTGGTATTTGGGGATGTTACACTAAGATTAAGAAAGCATAAGACTTCTTTCGGAGTAGATACAACCCCCTCATGCCCAAGGTTCCAAAGATGTCGATTACCTCTTCTTTTATGCCCAAAGCTCTCAACACCACCCGGTTAACACACCTTGTAGGCTACAAAGGATAAGCCATCAAAGCACAGAAAGCCTTTCGGTGGTCATAGCTACCGAATTCTACACTCGGATACTCAGCCACCCGGGGTATACTCACCGGTTGACTTGGCTCTCTCGCTCTCTTGTGGCGGCCACACGGGTCCTCATGTTAGTACCTTCGTCGTTTATCGGCATCTGCAAGATTCGATTTCACCAAAAAAAATTCGAAATCATTACAATTTTTTTTTTTGAAATTCCAGATTTTTAACTCAGTAGGCTGTTTGAGAAAATTTCATTCATAATCGTCATTTTTTTTTGTCCAATATAAATCGCTATTATTTATCGTTCGTGCTACCAATCATTATCAAATGGAAGCATTGGAATAAAGTACACAACTTAGGATCGTCATACAAATTAAATTAATTTTTTTTTAAAATTGTTTGCAGAACTCATTTACGATATTTAAGGATTTTCAAAATAATCCTACACGTATAAGGACAATATTGAAAAAAACAAAGAAAAAGGGAGCCGCAACAAGTAAAGTGGTGCGTTATATATAGGTGGCCCTAAATATATTCCAAAATTATCCGGGACAGTCATTTTATGTTTCATATGACGAGTTTGCCTATAGTTTCCAACTTGTCAAATGCAATTATTATAACAAAATTTGAGGTACCTTCGTCAATGGATAATAATTCGAATATCCCAGTAGTTTTTTCTAGTATATTTATTTCTACTCTATATATATCAGTAGGGGTGAACAAAAAGTGGCCCGGACCGGTAAACCGGACCGACCCGGACTGGCCGGTCTGGTCTCCGGGTCCCAAAAAATATGGTGACCGGTCTCCGGTCTGGTCCATACTTAAATTTTTTTTCAATTTTCCCTTTAAAAGAAGGACCGGTCCGGTCCAAACCCAGAAAAAACCAGACCTTAAGGGTTCCAGTCCGGTCGCCCTCTTAACTGGTCCGGTCTCCGGTCTTGGAATATATGGTTATCCGGTCCGCGGGTTTATCCGGTCCGGTCCGGTTCCGGACCGGTGAACACCCCTATATATCAGTAAGTTTTGTTTAAGATGAATAATATTCGTTTTAAGTTTTAAGCAGATCAAATAGTATCATATTCTGTAATAAATGAGTTAATTTAATATTTATTTGAGCCGTTTTAACCTTAAAAGAGATATTACCTATCAAATTAATCAAACAAGTATTTTGTGTATATAGAATCCCCTTTAGACAACAACAAACGTCGAGCGTGACTGTCAAATCTACATATTCTCTCTCCTATTTCTCTCTTTCTTCTTTTCTCAAACATAAATAAAATCACATTTATTCTCTCTCTCTCTCTCTCTCTCTTTCACTGTTGTTTCTTCAATTGTTGATGTAGATTCGATTGAAAATAGCAGAGATCTTCTTTCTCCCTAAATTCCTCGGGAATCCCTCTTCATTTGGGTTTTTTCTGCTTCTTCTTTCAGATAATGTCCCAGATTTTCAAGGTACAATTTGTACCAACATCTTTTCTTTTTTTCTTACTTTTCAACCTTCAAATTTTAGTGTAACTCCTGTATTTTTACTGAAACCCAGTTATCATACTAAATGAAAAGCCAAAATAAAGTTAATTTATTTGGAAATTCACCTTGCTTTGAGTAAATAATTCAATTTATTGCTCTTTTTTTTTTTGTTGGATTCTTCATTAAATATAGTTAATTTAGATCAAAAGAACAATAAATGTAAGACCAAAGTTAATTGGTGTTCTTTTCTTTTATATATTTTTGATGTACTTCTTCAAATTAATTAGTCTCTCTAGGTAACCTATGTTGTATTTTTCACATAAGTTGCCACTCCCGTAGTTTAGCGAGAGACCGTCTCTTAGAAGACTTTATGGTTTTAGTAAATGGGTTGTTGCTTAATTTTTGGTGGGCACATCTAAAGTATTGAGCTTTACTTTATTTAGTGTAGTTATAGTTTGAATCTAAATTAGGAGTACTTTGTTGGGAATTTTTTGTTTACATGAAATATTGGGTATAATATTATGTTGTAGAATTATAAGGTTGATTTAGTATATGATGAAATAATGTGGGGTATGGTCTGTCAAATAGTACAGATTATTAGTATTATATGGGATGGTGCCCATATCTTGTGGTTTTATCTGAAGAGGTTTGATAGAGAGATTCTTCTTTGAATTTGTGAAACTTTAGGTGGGTATTTCAGAGTACATTTTGAAAAAGGTTCCCTTTTATGGAAAATGGGATCTGCTTTTCACATCTCATCATACCCAATAAAGAATTTTTAATTATCATTCACCTCCCCTATTAACTCTATAACAACTCAAACTATTCATCTTCATTGTTACTCCTTTCTTTACTTTATTTATTGTTTATAGTATTTATTAAGTTGTGTTTTTATGAAATAAAAATGTTATGTATATGATGATTAAAGACAGCTAGCTCATTTCCATGATTTCCTCTTCATTATATATGCAGCATTTTGTCTCTTATGCATTAATAATCATTTTTCACTCTACAATTTACTTATTCAAGCCTAAGATATGATGATTATGTGAAGGGTATATATGATTAATGTTTGATAACTTTGACTGTGTAATCTTTGTTTTCAGGTTACTATGAAATAAAATAAAAACATCTTCGAAATTGACTGTCTTTTTATTGCAATTCTTGTCTTTTGATGCAATTTTAAATCCGAATTTTGGGTCATCCCCCAGACACTCTAAGTATTAGTAGGACGAAGTCAAGGGCGCGTATTTGAGTGCTTTCGACCCTTTACCCTGTCAGTTGTAGGAGCCAATGGGACAGTGTGGTATCGTTATTGTCTCTGTGTCACCGTATTTCAGATTACTAGAAAGAAATGTCATTGTTGGCTGTTGCTGTAGTATGGTTTCATTACTCATTAGCCTATTCTTTTGTTCTATTGCTAATATGTATTTAATTTTTAATTGTTGTTTGTCACTGTCAGTGTAGGTAAGAAGAACTGGAGTTATCTTGATCGAAAAGTGAGTTTTCAAAATGGAACGAGATACATATTCAGGACTAGGAAATGGTACACAGATAGATAGTAAGGTGTTAAATACATTTCAGAAGAGCTTTGTGCAAGTTCAGAGTATATTAGACCAGAACAGGTTGCTCATCAATGAGATCAACCAGAATCATGAGTCCAGAATACCTGGTAACCTTTCTAGGAATGTGGGCCTAATAAGGGAGCTTAACAATAATATCAGGAGGGTTGTTGACCTCTATTCCGATCTCTCCCATTCCTTGACTCGGTCCATGGAAGGTTCGTCTGAAGGTGATTCTAGCGGTGCTCTAAGATCTGATAGCAAAGCCACCCACAAGCGAAATCATCCCGGTTAGCAACTTTAATAATTAGAAAATGAGTCGGCGACAATCAGTGGTATTGACTACTGAATTTTAGTACCATCTTACGCCATGAAGTTAAAATTCTCTTCCTTTTCTGTAGGAGTGTAAAACTTACATTGTGCATGTGAGTACCGCTCGAGGACGTCCTATCACTTCCCTTGATTTTTAGGCGTTCTAATTCTTTCCTTGTGGTTAACATGTGAGCAAATTGCATATATATTTGCATTTGAGGTGAAGAAGAAAAACGGGATATATCACTAGAGGTCCAGTAACTCAATCTTGTACTGTATTGATATTCTGATACTTAGTCTACACCCCTCCCCTCCATGTTTATGAATTTGTAGCCCCTTGTAACTTCGATCCAATCTAGTTAAAAAATCAAGTTTGCTTCTATAGTCAGTATAGATGATTATCACTATGCATATTGATGTTCTTTCGTTTCCGTTTGAGTTTATTGCTTGCTGATGTCAATGCTCTTTCAGTCTTTCGTGTTTCACTTTGCTTTCAATTTATGAGTCATCTCAAGCAGTGTTGAGAGGCATGTGAAGAGGAGCCTTCGCCCACCACTTAAAGTGTTGCCGTGTGACAGAGAGGTCATATGTTTTAGTCCTTGGGTTAGTTGGGTAGGCCTCTTGCCAAAATGGCTAGGGAAGGCTTGCCCCTATATACACCCTTATGGTGGACCCTTCCCCCGGACCCTTATGATACGAATCGTGCCAAATTGCAAAAAGATTACTTATCGTCCCTGAAAAAGAAATTTGTGATTTTTAAGCTCATTGGGTCGATCAGAGCACTCTTTTTTACTAATTCGAGTAATATGTACCACGTGGATAATATTTAATCTGATTCGTCACAAGTTTGTGACGGTAGTGTTTTATTTATTAAAGCTCTTTAGGATGCCAAAATTCTCCTTTTCTTCCGCATGCCATTGCTCAGAACTGAAGTTTTAGAAAGTGGCGGGTACTGTTTTCCAACATTTTTTTCGTGAATTTATTGATTAAGGATCCTCTCTATTTCCTCAAAAGAAATGGAGGTCTATTACTTATCAATAGTTCGGATCCAATTCTGGATCGATCGGGTGGTTGTAAACATACTTAAGTAGGGAAAAGAAATGAATAAAATAAATTATATAATATAATATGGATATATTAGAGAAGAAATGGAGAGGAAGAAATCGAGATTATCCATTTGGGAGTTTATGTTGTTAGTCTTTCGGGAAGCCATTACTTATCACAACTTACCCGTCTTATTGTTGGAGACCAACTCAAACGCGTGTGATTTTCATTTCGCTTACCCGAAATTGAATATGGAATTGGAAATATAGATTATGGAATTTCTCAACTTACACTAACAAATATGACTTTTTTCCAAGTGAAAGTAATGAATTTGGCATGACTAAACTATAAGAGGAAACAATTACAACCTTTTATAAGCCAGTTTTCTAAAATTACTCCCTTTTATAATTTTTTAAAAAAATTACACTCATAACTTTCACTCAGGTCAAATTTTGCACCCAATTTTAGTCTCATGTGACAATTTCCGTCAAATTTCAAATTTTTGGTTTAGGAGTCACATTTGATGACGAAAATGCCTCTACTTGTGATGTTCTTATATACTTAGTTTTCAAATGTTTTCAACTCTCCTCTCTCATCTCTTCAGTTCCTTTCAACTGCTCTTCCCGCTAATTCTTTCCCTAAATCAAGGTAAGATTAATTGATATCTTCTTCTTCCACTCTCTTCTCTCTTAGCTCTTTCATTTCCTTTCAATTGTTCTCTTCAAGGTAAGGATAGATATACTTATAATTGATATACTTCTAAACAAAATTGATCAAATACGAAATTACAGTAATTGGAAACAAAATTGAAGACAATTGATAGGATAGATATACTTATAACCAACAAAGTAACTGTTATTTAAGGATTCTCAAAGCAATTTTCAAAAATTCAACACACAACAAAAATGCCTTGGATTTTTTGGGGAAATTCAGCACATAATTCAAAAATTATACAATAAACAAAGAAATCCATAAAACTTACATATATGAATAGCTTTAATTGATAAGGGGAGATTGATCAAATCTGGAAATTGAATATGAGTGTGGGTAAATTTAGGAGAATTTTAAGGTAAATTTGGGAGATTGAATATGAGGGTGGGGAATTTTGGGGGAATTAAAGACTAAAGAGGGAATAGAGTAACAAAGAGTCTTAACTCTTAAACAAATTTTAGGTAGATGTTAAGTAAGGGGCAATTTGGTCAGAAGTAACAATTTTTCACCGGAAAGTGAGATTGGGTGCAAAATTTGACCTCGGTGAAAGTTATGGGTGTAATTTAAAAAAATATATAAAAGGGAGTAATTTTAGAAAACGGATTTATAAAAGGGTGTAATTGTTAATTTATTCGTATTATTATTAATCCACAACCTCCTAGAGTCCTAGATGCGAAGCCACCCACCACCCACCTTCACAATCTTTATTCTTATCACCTGGAACCACGAACCATCTTATTTCCGACCACCATGCTCCTTTGACTCCACTAGACCATCGCCTTCCGACGACCACCTCACACAACCGCCCTTCTTCAGCTACCTCACACCCCCACAGTCTGTAGCCATGACAATGAAGATCGTACTTGTTGATCAATTCGTTCCACATTTGAAAGAGGAAATCAATTTGGGGGAAATTAATCTAGAGTTTTCATTGATAAAGAGATATTGAATAGGTTTTTTGTGAATAAAATGAAGGGAGTTCACACAAAGTTGGGATTTTTTCCTCATTTAAACACTAGGTCGGATTAATATAAGAAGAAAAGAGTTAGATTGGATTAATCCCATGAAATAACTCTATGTTTTTTTGCCTGCGATTTCAATTCTTTCTTCATGTCACTAGAATGTGAGTATGCGACATACGGAGTATTTCACATTTTGTATTCATATTTTTTTCTTTTGTTTTAAATAGAAGAGTGTTAATGTCACTCGAAAGTCCCTTCATGTGAGTCATGTAACTAAGTTTTGTGAGTGTATAATTAAAACTGTTGTGATCGATTGGGAAATGGTGGGTAGGAGTTTAGTAGGTAACCATTATGAGCATGCTTGGGGGTCAGCTGAGGTTGTTGCGTGACGATGATTCTATAGTTTCCGCTGAGTCTTAGTTGTTGAGACAATTAGTTTGATATTCTAGTTTTAGATTTGAATCAGTTGTATTACTTTGGAGTTTGGGTTATTTGTAATCATTTAAACGATGATTTAATAAATGTTGTTTCATTATGATTGATTTGATATGTGTCACCTTGGGCAACCGAGATGGTAGCAATTTCATTTGCTAAGGTAGGCCTTGATAAAGCAGTTTGGTAGATGGGGATGTTACAAAGTGGTATCAAGTGGTTACTTATTCACATATCCACAAAAACATTGAATCGATCTTTTTAAGGTACAATACCACATGCACTTAGTTAATATGAATCTCGGAAAGTCTCCTTAAAGATGGGTTGACCTGTCTGAAGCTCAAGACGGGTCAAACCCCTCTTACAAAGAACGAGTGGAGGGACAAGTGAGATGATCCAATTGCCTCTCATTTGCTCTTTGTAAGGGGGGGCTCGACCCGTCTTAAATGAAATTTTGTGTATGAACCTACTCCCCAAGCTACAATCCATATATATGAACAAAGAGCGACATAGTAGGGGAAGAGTTGTTAGACTTATGATCAAAAGATCGACATTATATTGAGCATTACTATTATGCCAAACAACTGAAAGATAATAGACATTAGGTCATAGCCCCAGGTTCAAGTCCCCTCATAGCCTTATCTTTTTAATTTTAATGTTCTTGTAGCTCATTAACACAAAAAAACTAAGATAATTTTTTAAAATGAGTTGTTTTCTTTTTCAGATACTCAAACCTTTGTATTCGATTTATTTTCATGTTATTTGCATTTGTTTTATTATTTATTTTTATTATTATAATTAATTTTTAATTTTTACTCTTTGTTTACCTTTGCTTTTGACACAATTATTAAGAAAATGGTAGGGGACCATTTGTGGGGGACCATTTGTGGGGGACCATTTGTGGTAAATGACAAGTGGATAATAGTCCCATTGAGTGATCAAATTACTCATGGACTATCTATCTAATATAAAAAGGTAAACAAATGAATGAGACACCCTAAAATAGAAATGGTAAACACATGACCGGGACGGAGGGAGTAATTTTTAATGGAGAAAAAGTTTACACTTTATGTGACAACCCTCGCGAATGCGGAAATATAAAACATACAAGCATGTGAATGAAGTTTTTTAAAAACTTTTATACATGCAAGTTAAATAAAACGAGGAGTGTCAAAATATTACAACTAAGTGCGGAAAATAACAAAGAGACGGAGTCTCTCAAAATATTAACAAAGAACCAGTGTTTAGCAAATAAGCTAAAATCGTCTAGAGGTTAATCTTCCAGGGACAACGCCCGCTAGCTCACACCCGAACCCCCAAAACATCATATCCAAAAAGTCATCCAAGCAAGCAACCTGTTCATTCATGAAAAACATGAACGCCACAGTCAGTGGGGAGTAACTCCGGGTTCTCCCAGCCATATCACCTTTAACGTACATATAAGGAAATACAAAAGTAGAGCATGCATAAATATATATACATGTGAGTTGCGATAAGAATAGATAGGCAATTCTATAGAGAATGTAAATCCTGTGGAAATCAATCCTTCACCATCATGTTATTCAAAGACTCGGGGAAGACACTCTTAGGCAACCGAATACGCTCACTAGGGCTTGCATCTCACCGTTAGCGGTATAAGTTTGATAAGATTGATACTCGACAGACAAACCAAGTCAAGTCATGCGATGATCACAATAAATCCAACATATTATCATCCATTCACGAACCAAGACATTGACGGTGTCCAATCATGCAATGACCATGAATAATATCATGAAATCACGCATTCAAAGACGACGACACAATACGACAACTCTCACGGTAAATGAAACGCACTAGCATCGTGTACATGGCAAGTATGATTAAAGGCATCCACGGGATAACATTTCCCTGAAAGCATACACGATAAAACATTTCGCGTATGTAGACTAATTTCCTCCTGGTAGCACGACGATAATAAATATCCGGTCCTAGTCTCAACCTGGCCAGGATCTCGGAATAAACGTGTTCCGATTCGACATGCGATAAAACGTTTCGCATCCAAGACTCGGGCTTATAATAATAAATGCCGAGTACCCCAAATTCGGTAGATCAATTCACGAAAGAGGCGGAAAAACAGCTCAAGCCTCAGAACATGCGGTACGCTACATGCAAATAACACCACCTCGCAAGTACACAACATTTGACGGCCGGGTCGATCAACGCATAGCGTTCAACTCCCAACAACGTCGTCGTATGCCCACTACACATGCAATTAAGCATTAGGATACCTCTCCGTTCCGACATTCCAGCCTTACGAACGGGAAGGTAGCCAAGGGAATGAGAATACAAAGCACAAGACAAAATAGTGCTCAAACCGTAACATTTGTAAAAACCGACTCAAAGTGGGACATAGCAAAAACCGTCACAAAACATGTGATACAAGCGAATGAAATATCATATATTCAATACATTCATATTATAAGTCACTACGTAAAATTATACGTTAAATGAACGATCGGAATTATTATAAATGAAAACCGTAAACAAAAATCACAAAGAACTCCAGCAGGTGCCAGCCGGTCAGGCTGACCGGCTGCCGGTCCACCGGCTCAGGCCACAAGTCAATACGAAAATCAACTTGAATATGCAGTGTGTCCCAGCCGGTCAGGCTGACCGGCTGCCGGTCAACCGGCGGGGACCAATGGTCATATGAAAAACAAAGGAAGAAATGGGGTGTCTCAGCCGGTGGTCTGACCGGCTGCCGGTCGACCGGCTGAGCCCAACCTCATTTTCCAAAATCACGTAAAAATGCAAAAATATACAGCAGGTGCCCCAGCCGGTGGTCTGACCGGCTGCCGGTCGACCGGCTGGGGTCTCATGTACTCGAAAATGCTTTGTTTCATCAAAGTCGACTTTTGATAATTATCGACTATCATTCTACTTCATCAATACTCATGTAAATACTCAATAAACAACATCCATCAACAATAATACAAGTCATAAGCTTACTAACTATAATCAAAACATGGTTTCTATCCTAGAAATCACATAAAACACGTAAATGATACCGAGTAACCCTTCACCGTTACCTTTAAGCGTCTCTACTAATCGTCAAGCTCCTCTTCTATAAGGAAATAGTCTTTGTCGGGATCTTGGAGGTCACCACCTATAAATAGATCGTAAAAAGATGAATAAAGTTCATCTTGAGAAAGACGGAAAGCTTGAAAAGCGATGAAGACGATACTTTTAATATCAATACGGATAGAGTAAGGTTAGGGAAGAAGAATAAGACGAACTTACGTAAATTCTATCAAGTAACGAAGAAGTTACGACGATTCTAAGATCGATATCAAAGAGGGAAAGTTTAGATTTCTTAGAGAGGAAGAAAAGTTGTGTTTGATTTTGTGTTGAATGAAATATTAGGTTAAGGAGGGAGTAGTGTGAGTTATGAAGGAAAAAGTCAAAGACGGTTTCCATAGTCAAGAAAGTCAAACTCGACTCAAAAGTCAAGAAAAGTCAAACTCTTCTTAAGACGGGATTTTCATGAAATCTTGCGGAAATTCCAAATACGAACTCGGAAATTCTAAATTCGACTCGGAACATAAAATTATAAATTAAAACTTAAATTTGCTGAAAAGATTTCGTAAAATATTTCTACTAGAGAAATAGGGTACATTTCCGGGTGTTACATTATCAATATAAGTCTCTTGACTTAATGCTAGTATCCTTTTAGATCTATCCCTATAGATTCGGATACCTAAGATGCGCTGGGCCTCTCCTAAGTCTTTCATTTGGAAATGTATTCCTAGCCACTCCTTTACAGAAGTGAGCATTGGAATATCATTCCCAATGAGTAGTATGTCATCTACATACAAGACTAGAAAAGTTACTTTACTCCCACTACACTTCATGTATAAACATGGTTCCTCGACACTTCGAGTGAAACCATTTTGTTTAATTACATGATCGAAACGATGATTCCAACTCCTGGATGCTTGCTTAAGACCATAAATGGATCTCTTAAGTTTGCATACCTTCTTAGGGTTTGATGGATCCACAAAACCTTCAGGTTGTGTCATGTACACTTCCTCTTCTAGAATTCCATTCAAGAAGGCGGTTTTGACATCCATTTGCCAAATCTCATAATTATGAAATGCGGCAACCGCTAAGATAATCCTTATGGATCGAAGCATGGCGACTGGGGCGAAGGTTTCGTCATAGTGAAGACCATGAACATGGGTGAAACCTTTTGCCACCAATCTAGCTTTATAAACATCATTATGTTTGTCTATGCCACTCTTGATCTTATAGATCCACTTACACTGAAGAGCTCGTACCTCCTTAGGTAAATCAACCAAGTCCCATACTTGATTGTCGTACATAGAATCCATTTCGGATTGCATGGCTCCTAGCCATAGCTTTGAGTCGGGACTAGAAATGGCTGCTTTATAGCGTCTTAGTTTCGTTACTTCAAAAAGTAACACATTATGTCATCCCACCTCCCTCGATAATACCAAGGTATCTATCATGTGGATGACTATTCCTGCTTGACCCTCCTAGGTTTCCGAAAGGAATAATGACACTCACAGACGAAGAGGGAACGTTTTTTCCTCGTCGTCCTTTTCGGTTTGTGGCTCTTGGACTTCCTCAAGTTCAAATTTTCTCCCACTCTGTCTTTTAGAAATAAAATCATTTTCTAAAAAGACTGCATCACGAGACACAAACACTTTGTCCTCGTGTTTATTGTAGAAGTAATAAGCACGTGATTCCTTTGGATATCCTACAAAACGACATTTGTCAGATTTGGGTGCGAGTTTATCGTCAGACTTATTCTTAACAAAGGCCTCGCATCCCCAAATTCTCATAAATGACAAATAAGGGACTTTTCCTGTCCATATCTCATATGGAGTCTTGTTTGCCGCTTTAGTCGGGCTTCGATTTAGTGAAAATTTTGCAGATAAGATAGCAAAACCCCAAAAATAATCAGGAAGCTCTGTTAGACTCATCATAGATCGAACCATATCTAATAAAGTTCGATTTCTCCTTTCGGATACACCGTTTAATTGAGGTGTTCCAGGAGGAGTCCATTGTGATACTATACCACAATTTTTTAGGTGTGAATCAAATGCATGGTTCAAGTATTCACCACCACGATCGGATCGTAGGGTTTTAATCTTTTTATTCAATGGGTTTTCTACTTCATTTTGAAATTCTTTGAACTTTTCAAAAGCATCACTTTTATGCCTCATCAAGTAGACATATCCATATCTACTCAAGTCGTCGGTAAAAGTAATGAAGTAGTGATAACCACCTCTAGCTCGGATAGTCATTGGACCGCAGACATCCGTGTGTATAAGTCCTACTACTTCACTTGCTCGTGTCCCTTTTCCCGTAAAAGGAGCACGAGTCATCTTGCCTAGAAGACAAGATTCGCATACACCATAAGATTCGTAATCGAATGGTTTGAGTACTTTGGATGAAACAAGTCTCTTTATGCATCGTTCGTTTATGTGCCCTAAACGACAATGCCAAAGGTATGATTGATTAGGTTCACCTGTTTTGAGCTTCTTGTTTTTTACATGATAGACCTCTTTTGCAATATCTAGAACATAAATACCTCCAATAGAAATGGCCTCGCCATAAACCATTTCATTAAAAGCAAAAGTACAACAGTTGTTCTTAATACAAAATGAAAAACCTTCCATGTCTAACACGGAAATGGAGATAATGTTCTTGGTAAGAGTTGGTACATAATAGCAATTATTTAAATACAACTCTAAACCCTTAGGCAAAAGAAGAACGTAGGTGCCCACGGAAACTGCGGCTACCTTAGCTCCATTTCCCATGCGCAGGTCCACGTCACCCTTGGCTAGTGCTTGCGCGTCCTTCAGCTCCTGTACATGATTACAAAGGTGAGAACCACAACCGGTATCAAATACCCAAGAAGATTTACTAGCAAAGTTAATATCTATCATATAGAGTGATGAAAGAATTTTACCTGACGTTGTCACACAACCGTCCTTCTTGTCTTTCAAGTATTTGGGGCAATTGCGTTTCCAATGCCCTTTGCCATTACAATAATAGCAATCCGCCTCCGCGTGTTTGTTGACTTTGGGCTTGGCCTTATAAAAGACCTTGGCCTTTCCCTTGCCAGATTTCTTGAAAAGAGTCTTACCCTTTCCCTTGTCCTTCCTTACCCCAAGGTTCATGTTCTTCATTTTCATGGAAAGAACATCCTTGGGTTCACTCCCACTAGCCTCCATGTCCCTCTCCGCTTGGGTGAGGAGTGCCATTGGTTTCATGGAACCTCTTGTCCATGCCATTTCATGTTTATGTTTTAACCCTAAATTGGGTGAACTTAGGTGAAGAGGGAATGACGGATCTGTACCCACCGGACCAATTCTTCGGAATGTTTTGCACCCTAGACGCAAACTAAGTGTCCGCGTGCTCAACCATTTTGATCAC
>JAIUZE010074598.1:0-13518 GCA_022085475.1 Heliosperma pusillum | reverse complement strand
GGGCATGGCTGCCTAAGATTTCCACTTTGGGAATGGAGCCAGCTTAAGTACTAGCCATCTCTGCTTATGGGGTCGCCTAGTAGAGTTTCTCATGTACGGTTATGTCATGGGACGGGGAATGGAATAGCTGTTGTCGCTAGGTCTGATCAGTCTAGGACTAGGATGTTTTCCTACCTTGGGGTATAGCCTCGAGTTACAGAAGTCGACTATTGACTGGGCTAAGAACTTATGCCTGTTTGTAGAAGTATTGGTCTTTCATGTTTGTATGATTCTATGAGTTTTAGAAGGTGAGATGCAAGCCGGCTAAGATTGATAGAGGTTGGATTACCGATTGTTAACTGATTCACATGATTACGTGTTGATTAGGGTTTGAGTGTATCAGGGCCATGTTACATGGTAACCGCTGAGCCAGCATACCAACTTCCCTACCTCGGGTTATATTTTATTATCGGATTCACATGATAGCTTTCATATGATAGGTTATATGTTAGTTAATTGTTTCATAACATGAAAAGCATATCATATATGTTAAGGTTTTGTATTTCCAATATACATTGCTTTTATGTTATTCATGTTTAATTAAACTCGACATTTCGTGGCTGGGAGAACTCGGAGTTACTCCCCACTGACTGTGGCTTCCGTGTTTATATTTAATGCGGTCGAACAGGTGGTGATGCATATTTGGGGTACATTGACGAGCTAGCAAGCGAAGTATTTACCTTGGACCTATATTCGGTTCTTAGATTGTATATTATTATACACTCTTTTATTTCCGTATTTATACGGGAGATATGTCTCCCGTCTTGTATATTTCTTTTGTATAATATTATTTCCGTTTTGTAATGAACCTTTTTATTTAAGACACCTTCGTTATGTATTCTTATCTTTTACTTAGTTAAATTATTTTTTTTCTTTCCGCAAATTTGAGGGTGTCACAGGCCAATAATCTTGTTAGGTGTTCAAATTACTCAGAAATTAGAAACTATTACTCCCTTCGTCTCATTCATTTGTTTGCCTTTTATATTTTTTGTGAGGGATATTTTAATCAAATGCAAACAAATAATTGAGACGAAGGGAGTATAATATAGCAATGATAAACAAATGACCGGAACGGAGGTAACATTTTATATCAATCTTAATACAAAATCAATAGTTACTATCAACTCTATCATCCGGATGGCCACAAAAAAAAGGCAAGATTCTTGCCTTCTTCCTCTTGTGGTCATTCCCTTACTTTGTTCCATAAGCTGAAGTTGTGGATAATGTTTGGGGTTGACAATTCCAGCAACAAGTTCAGTTTCAATAACTGCACCCTTTTAAGTCTTCTATTGAGTTAAAACGTTGAAATTAATTTTGCCTTACAAAATTTGAAAGATTGTAACTTATGCATAATCATAAAGAAAGATGAAACTTTTGCATAATCATAAAGATGAAAACTTTAAGTTAATAGTAAAAAATCTCATCTGAACATAGTAATGATAATAATATAACAATATATGATTCTGTTAAAAATTGAACATTCATAATATCATATGATCAACAATCACACTTGTTAAAAATTGAACATGCATTATATCTAACAGAATCACTGACGGAAAAGAAAGCAGGGTCACGGTTAGGAGAAAGTAGCAAAGTTTCAGGGTATAATTGGGAACTATGAAAAGGAAGGGGTACGGAGAATATTAAAAAGAGGATTACATCATGGAATGGTCTTTTTCTCTCTCCTTCTGGTCGTCTTACCTTGATTTCTTCGGTCCTATCCACCCTCTCAAGTTTCTTCCTATCGGTATTCAAAGTACCGGTAAGTGTGGCGAAGAGAATTAATTCTCTCCTTTCACATTTTTGGTGGGCAGGGTCACGGAACTCAAGAACAATTCACTGGTGTAGCGCAAATTTCCTAAGTATTCCGAAATCTAGGGGAGGACTTGGTATAAGAAATATTTCTTGTCTTAACAGTGCCCTCCTGGCTAAGCAAGCCTGGAAACTTCTAGACAAGCAAAATTCCTCCCTTTTCTCTTCTTTATTTAGAGATAAAGTACTTAAAAAGGACAATCACTATGATATTAATTCTATAAAAAAAATGCACAAATTTCTCATGGGGTTGCAAAGGGATGTGCATGGGTCTGGACCTGATTCTACGCAATGCAGGGTGGAAATTTGGGAGAGACTCCAATATTCCGGTATGGTCAAAAAAATGGGTAAATGCTGCATATCCTATTCAAAACAATCAATCTATTCATCCACCGGGTTTCCCTTTACCGAATATCAACATAAAGGATCTCATCACCACTTCTGGGTTATGGGACGAGCACCAAATTCGAAACCTCTTCTGCGAAGATAGCTCACGAAAAATTTTATCCTTACCTATTTGTGACAGCTCTTTCGCGGATTATATCTACTGGCCCTTCACAAGTTCTGGATGTTATTCTGTTAAGTCAGGGTATGGAATAGCACTCGAAACATTACAAGACAAAGTTAGTACTGAAAAAGACATTTCAAGAATCGGGGAAAGGGGAAAACTCTTTTGCAGAAAATATCTATGGAGACTTCCTGTTCCTTATAACTGGAAAATATTCTTATGGAAGATTATAACAAATACGCTACCAGTAGGTTACGAATTTAAAAGAAGGAATATTGATTCTGATCATTTCTGTAAATTATGTCGCTCTGATGGCAATATTGAGAGCATTGAGCACCTCTTTAAAGACTGCCATTTCTCTAAGAAAATATGGAAGTGTTCGTCGCTGGTAATTCGCACAGAAAACGATCATCATCTTCCCTTCTCACACTGGGTCATAAATTGGGTATGCTTCCTTATAAAGAAATCTAATCCGGAGGATCTCGTGATTAGTTTCATTGCCACCTTAAGAAGTCTCTGGTATGTTAGGAACAACTCCATTTTCCGATCTTTATCTCCTACACCTCAGGCGGCAATGGCTGCCCTGAATACGGATGTACGATCTGTTATTGAAGCTCAAACCTCTTGTAGAGTTGCTAGAAAGGGATATGTTGATCCTACGGATAATCTAAGAATTCAACTAAGAGACTCTTTCCCTTTAGAGTTGGTGACATCTTTATCTACTTGTGATACCATCACCATAAAGGTTGACGCATGTTGGATTCCTTCGCTCTCATCCTCCTATGGATGGGTCACTTATGGATATAATGGGTGTATTTTCTTCAAGGATTATAAGAAAATAATGTCGACTAGCGCGTTACAGGCTGAAGCAAGAGGAGTTAAAGAGGTCCTCTCTTGGGCTTTGACTAATCGGCATCACCATGTGCACGTCCAGACGGATTGTCTTCAATTACTTCTGCAGATCTTCGGATGTGATGACGACCATCACGATATTCATGGAATTCTTGAAGACATTCGTCGTATCAGCATGTTATTTCATTGTCTGAAGTTTAGTTTCATTCCTCGTACAATTAATAAGATTGCTCATCGCCTAGCTAAACATGCTATGCGTATGTAATGGTCTTATCTTTAACCGTTGCCAAAAAAAAAAAAAAAAAAAAAGAAAAGGAAGGGGTACAAGTGAGAAAAGTAGATAACTTAGGGGTACCAATGAGAAAAACCCATTAATTAAAGTAAAATATTAATAGTGGGAGTAATGAATTGTCTAATAATTTATTTTATCGTAATTTTAAGATATGTCATAAGAAAATATATTGATGATATATTTATGAGTTGTATGTACAACTTTAAATTAAATAAAATTAAAATAAATTTTAATGATAAATATAGGTAGCCCGACACCAATACTAGTAGAATTATATCATGAATACAATGGAGGCTAATTTCTATATGTCTATTGCTAGTGCTTAGGGTTCTTGTGTTGTCTTGTGAATGAATCATATACTTAGGATTATATAAGAATAATCTATATTATGGTTGCTTAAGATTTTTTTAAATTTTCAATCGCCAAGTTAAATCGTTAGTAATCATCGTCTCATAATATGTTAAAGTTTATTAATTCGTTAATTACAATTTTATTTGTTAATTCATGGTTAATTAATACGATAATTCTGCTAAATTATTATATATGTTGTGAAAACTTATTGTGGTTGCCCATAAGGCACATGTATTATGAGCACCTTTAAATGTCTTTCAATGTGGGATGTTTCTAGATGAGTCTTTCTAGTGTCCTACGTCTTAACCCCCATTTCATGTCTTGTATATATATATCTCATTCTACTAATGAGAAACACACATCATTTCTATCATCATCTTCTTTATATATTATAACACTACATATTATAACACGTTATCAGCACGAGTCTTAACCAATCGAGCAAAAAGAAATTTTGTCCATACTTCATATATTATTAAGATTTGATAATCAAGAGGTTCATATCAAATTTTATTATTTTATTCCGAAAATAAAGGTACGTCTCAATACTATTATTATGATTTCCTTTTTATGTCCATATATGATAATATGTTAAACATTTCATTAACTCATATTCAATATGCAATGAGATCAATACAAACTGATATTCAATTAAAGTTGTTGATTAATAAAATCAAATTTATGCTTAACAAGAACAACTGACATACAATTCTAATAACTGTCACATTTAGGCAATTTTTAATCATTAATTGATGTGGGTTAGTCAACTTATATATCAATCGCATATCGAGTCTAACTTATAGTGACATGAAGAAAATAGTTATATATATCTATTACGACCAATATTATATTTATGTGAGAATAATAATATTACTTTGTATTTTATTGTGGTATGTTATACTCAGACCACTGTTTATAACGATATTAAAGAAATACCCTTTGACAATTTTACTTTGTAGTTTATTTGATGACTATATTGAATCGTATTTAATCGAAGATATTGTTGCAAAAATCATTTATAACTTGATGGGAATACAAACTTGATTGTAAGGAATAGTGAAGTATTGATGTTATTTGACAATTTTATGTATTTCATCATGAGTTTTCAAGAACTCAATTGATCAACCATTAACAATTAATGATTTGTGGCCTATACAGGTCAAAAAGTATATATATCTATGGTAAAAAAAAGTATTAAAAAGTGCATATCGTATACTTTTGGACCTAAAGTTCTAAAATATTTAAAAAGATGAGCAGATATTATGTCCATATTATAATTTTGGCCTGAAATTCAAAGTTTTAAAGGTGTATAATAATTTAACACCGTCGCATCAATACATATATTCATATTGCATAAGTGTATGAAAATGGCCCAGAAATCCACATGTAAATGTTAGTAGCCAGAAATCCACATCTATGATTTTATGAACCGCATTTGAGTTTCAAATGGATGAAGCGGTCTTTATTAAAGGGAAAATTATTTTTGAATTGATTCTTGTTCACCTGAAGTTGAACAGCGGTATATAAAATCTGAAATTTGATCCATTCTTTGAAGTAAATGAGACATCTTATATAGACTCTGCCTATAACAGAGATATAGAAAATGACATTATGTTACGCCTAATATTACGGCCTAAATTTTGCCTAATAATGCGGCATTTGGTGCATCAAATAAAGAAGTCTTAATTGAACTTAGTGATGTGGCCTTATTGAGGCAAATTGGTTCTTTGAAAGAAAATACCTCATGAAAGTGAATATCTCGTGAAATTTCATGTGACACATATACGTGAAGTTCGATATAAGAAACGGAAAAATGATATACGAGTTGAAATAATTTTAATATTCGTACTATGCCCTGAAGATTATAGTATTTAAAGATACTGAAAGTATGACCAGAAGTTTATAGTGTTTACACATACTAAATTATGACCTGAAGTTCATAATGTTCACAATTATTAAAACTGTGACTTGAAGTTCACAATATTGATACATTCTCACATTTCATAAAGTGAGTATTATTTGAGCATCATAATAAAGAAAGAACTCATGATCATACATGAATATTGCAAAAGATGAGATATTTTTAAAAGTTGAGAATAATATCAAATTGATTCAGAATCATTCCCTGTAGCAAATAAGATATCTTGTTTTGAGTATGAAATTTACTTATCATTCATATAAATAATGTAGTCATGTAAACACATTATCGTGTAAGTAGCTTAAAACACTATGGGTGGTATCTCGTAAAGAAGTGACATGTGATCAGGGGCGGAGGGAGGGGGGTGGCTACCTAGGCTATAGCCCAACATGTTTTGAGAATAATTTATTTTTAATATCTATCAAAAGCATTATAACATGTTAGCAAAGTTGGTTGTTGCAAAATGTTTAAGTAAGTAGTAACCCATGATTTGTAGGTTGTGGGTTCTAGCCTTCTATCTATCATATTTTGTGTCGTTTTGAATAATGTTTTGATAATTTTCTATACTTTCAAGCAAGTAAATTTTGTATTTTGATAAATTTTCTATACATTCAAGCGAGTACATCTTACAATAATATAAAAAGGCTTGTTGAGCCTCCATTGAAGTGACACGTGTCACGTCTCCATTTCTTGCCACATGTCATCTCTATAAATAACAAAAAAAAAAAAAAAACTTACATAATTATTGTACTTTAATTTCATTTCTCTTGCCTTTTTGTATACCTTGACACAATAAAAAAAAATTAAAATTAAATATCTCAATTGATTCCCATTATTGCATCTTCATTACCAACTATTTGTAATCTTTCTATACAATAATATAAAAAGGCTACATTGAGTAGCTAATAGAATGATACATGACGAGGTACAATTCCATGTTAAATTAAAAATAATCTATACTATATTATAAAAAGTCTAACTGAGCGATGTGTTGAAGCCACGTTGACGTGGCGTCATTGGCATCTAACCAAACCTCTATATAGCTTATGTGAGTTTTGCATCCTTTCATTACCGTCTTAGGCACCCACTAACTGAAGACTCTTCACCTTCTTTTAACATTAAAATGATAATTACCGCAATATTAATAGATTATAACCCCTTTCATTTCAGTATATTATATGTTTATTTCTATATGGGAAATGATATGCTCATTTATTGATTTGTATAGTATTCACTTTTCAGATCGTGTAGGTTGATTGTTTTAGAAATCCAAAAATGTACTACGTAATAACTATTAAAGTACAAAGTATTCGCCTTTTTCAAATGGCATGGAGAGGAGCACGATTTAAGTCCCACTCATTTTTCCTCTAATTATTTTATGTATATATGTATTTAGTCGAAATATTAATTTTTGACTTTAATTATGTAATTTGTTGAAGTTCTATTTTGATTTGCCCTTATTTTAATAAATATTAATTAATTATGTAATATGTTCCATTTCTTGATTAAAAATGTATTCTGATAGATGAATGTCAAGACTGATTTCGTAGATATTATCTATTATAAAATTGTGTTAATCATGGATCTGTAACAAATAGGTTCAAGAAATGAGAGAGCTTACAATTTTTAGGCATCTTTGTAATTGATTTATAATGTGGAGTCAAAAGTAATGTTTGACTTCGAAAATGGAACTTGGAAAAAGCATATCACCCATTAGTGTAGATGAAACCAAAAAATCAAAACAGAAACGTGGACCATAAACGAACCTGTGAATTTCACGGGCAATTAAACTAGTTTTAAATTATAATTATATTTTCATGAATTTTCTATACTTTCAAGCAGGTAAATCCACATTTATTATACGTGATGTGTCAAATTCAAAATTAACAACAAAAATATTTTGTTATCGTGATTTGTGAACTTCATGTTCGAGTCGCTCTATGTACGTGTAATGCCTTCTTATTTTGATTTTATCTTTGAGAAAACCTTCAAATTTCCATACGGTATTCCAAACTTAACTTTTCAAAGAAGTCTAAAGATGGATTGTGTGCCCTCTTTTTGGAGAAAATAGATTTCTTTCGCTTTTATATTTAGATTTTGCATTTGGTTGGATATTTGCACTTGTTATTGGAGACGTCTGATAACTAGTCATGCACTTACTAACGTTGTTTTGAATTTCGATTTCACTAATTCGACATTGATTTGATTTTGGATAATTAGAGTTGTCGTTCGCGACGAGCATTCTTGTGATCCGTAAATAGAGTTTCGCTCTTATGAAAATTCTCCGTAAACCCTTTTCGAGAAGAAACTCGTTTCATAAATGTTTCCTTGTAAAAGCTTTCTTGTTAATTTTTTTAAAACCGATTCTTATCCTTGATACTTTTGTTTTCTACTCTCAAGTTTCGAGGACGAAACTTTTTAAAAGGTGGGGTGATTGTAACACCCGGAAATGTACCCTATTTTTCTAGTGAAAATATTTTACGGATACGTTTCAGCAAATTTAAGTTTTAATATAGAATTTTATGTTCCGAGTCGAATTTAGAATTTCCGAGTTCGTATTTGGAATTTCCGCGAGATTCCATGAGAATCCCGTCTTAAGGCGAGTTTGACTTTTGTTGACTTTTTCCTTATAAATATCACACTACACTTAACCTATTTTTCATTCACAACTCAAACACAACACATTTCTTCTTCATTAAGAAATCTCAAACCCTTGCCTCCATCTTTGATCCGATTTTATAATCATCGTATCTCATTCGTTTCCCGCTCACATTCACGTAAGTTCGTCTCATTCTTCCCCTCTTAGCTTCCTCTATCCGTATTGGTAATAAAATTACCGTCTTTCTCGCTTTTTAAATTATCCGTCTTTCTCAAGGTGAATGATATTCATCTTTTTATATCTAATTGTATGTAGGTGGAGACTAGGAAGGTTTAGAAACCGTTTAAAGACGCGAAAAGGTAACGGTGAAGGGTTACTCGATATCATTTACGTGTTTTAATGTGTTTTCCATGTTCGAAATCGTATTTAGAATATTATTAGTAATCTTAAGAATCGTGTTGTTGATGATGGTTGTTGTTAGTTGATAATTGATATGAGAATTGATGAATTGTGATGATAGATGATATTTGTGGTATGCCTTAGTGAAATTGTGGAGATTTGTGTGACTCGTACCTGTCCGAATAGGACGCAGGCTGCGTCGTGGTGACGCAGGCTGCGTCACACGCTGCCAACAGAAATTTTCCTGCACTGACCCCTTTTCGTAAAATGATCATATCTCCTTCGTTACTTGCTTTTTTTGGGCGTGTGACATCCCGTTGGAACCGTAAGAGGATAAGCTATCACCTCCATTTGGAATTTCTGCATTTGCATGTCTATAACTCTAGTTATGACCGTTTGAAGTGGACCCTTGTTTTCGTTGTTTTCCAAACAACGTTTTTTTGGAGAGGTGATCTATGTTTTTATTCATTATGCTTCATAAACTTGTTCTAATGCTTATGTATCATGTATTGACTCATGTTTATCATATTTAAACTTATATGATTCCCTATTCTCATGTTTTGTGACGGTTTTTGGTATGTTCCCACTTGGAGTCGGTTTTTACAAATGATACGGTTTGAGCACTATTTTGTCTTGTGCTTTGTACTCTCATTCCCTTGACTACCTCCACGTTCATAAGGCTGAAATGTCGGAACGAGGAGGTATCCTAATGCTTAATTG
Organism: Heliosperma pusillum; assembly: GCA_022085475.1. Taxonomy (NCBI): domain Eukaryota; kingdom Viridiplantae; phylum Streptophyta; class Magnoliopsida; order Caryophyllales; family Caryophyllaceae; genus Heliosperma; species Heliosperma pusillum. The sequence continues at coordinate 4,028 of JAIUZE010074598.1, read as the reverse complement.
CATGTGTTGTGGGCATACGACGACGTTGTTGGGAGTTGAACGCTATGCGTTGATCGACCCGGCCGTCAAATGTTATGTACTTGCGAGGTGGTGTTATTTGCATGTAGCGTACCGCTTGTTATGAGGCTTGTGCTCTTTTCCGCCTCTTTCGTGAATTGATCTACCGAGAATGTGGGTACTCGGCGTCTATGATTGACCGAGTCTTGGATGCGAAACTTGATCGCATGTCGAATCGGAAAATGTGATTCCGAGAATCTGGCCAGGTTAATTAGATTAGGAGCCTATTCGTTCCTACCAGGAGGAAATTAGTCTACATATACGAAATGGATTGAATCGTGTATGCGTTCAGGAAAAATGATCTCGTGGATGCCTTTTAATCATACTTGCCATGTACACGGTGCTAGTGCGTTTCATTTACCGTGAGAGATGTCGTCTTTGTGTCGTCTTTCTTGAATGCGTGATTTCATGACTTATTATTCATGGTCATTGCATGATTAGGCATCGTCTATGTATTGGTATGTTTGAAGGGATGATAATATGATTGATTTATTGTGATCATCGCATGACTTGGCATGGTTTGTTTGTCGAGTCTCAATCTTATCAAACTTATACCGCTAACGGTGAGATGTACGCCCTAGTGAGTGTATTCGGTTGCCTAAGAGTGTCTTCCCCGAGTCTTTGTATCACATGATGGATTCGGACTTGTAACTCTTATGTTCTTATATTTATATATTGAATTGCCTATCTATTCTTATCGTATCTCACATGTATATCTATATATGCATGCTTCTATTTTGTATTTCCTTATATGTACGTTTAAGGTGATATGGCTGGGAGAACCCGGAGTTACTCCCCACTGACTGTGGCGTTCATGTTTTTCATGAATGAACAGGTTGCTTGATTGGATGGCTTTTTGCTTGGTATTTTGGGTTCGGGTGTGACCTAGCGGGCGTTGTCCCTGTATGAATCACCTCTAGACGTTATTTTTAGCTAGTTGCTAATCACTTTGATATTGTTAACCTTTTGAGAGACTACGTCTCTTGTTGTAGTATTTTCCGTACTTTGGTTTGTAATATTTGACACTCCTCTTATAATTCTTCTTGCATGTATAAAAGTTTTTAAAAACTTCATATTTCCGCTATATGATTCACATGCTTGTATGCTTTATATTTCCGCATTCGCGAGGGTTGTCACAGTTTCTTTAACTGAAGGACTAACAAATACTCCCATATACTCGGTCATTTTCAAGTCATATAGCCCAAGAGTTCATTATTATCAACGTACAACATCAAGTCAAACATCATCATTAACGTCCCCAGGTATTTCCATCATAGTTCACATCATCGAATCTCGCTCATATCTATAATCCTCAAGTAATATGGTTCAACTTACAACGAAACCTTACTACTTCAAACGAGTCTCCGATACCATAAGATAAGATCATATCTTTAAATCCAAGAACTATAGCCAAATGCTTTTCCACTAAGCCTACACTCACAAACACACAATAGGAAACAACAAGACGTCACTTAACCTCAAAAGTATTTCGCACCTCAAGATATCATTCTAAACTTCTTATTTACACCAATTAGACATATCATAAGCATGGTCTTCAAAACAATACTAAACTTCTAAGTCCAAAAGACTAAATTACTAATTGAGTTAAGAAGTCATAGCCAACTCATTCAACCCCTTACACATCGAATATCATGAAAGATTTACACACAAGTCATGGTAGTTCTGTCGCGGTCCCGAACAAAAATAATTACCCGCACTTAGGCTAACAACATAAGGAATGTAATTAGGGAAGTAGGGTGTCGATCCTCAGGGAATACGTGTTACTTATGAATTGCTATGGATTGGTTTTCATTTAGAATCGAGTAGCTTGAGTTGTTTGTCTAAACTATTAACATGAAATAAAATGACAAATATGTAAATGACAAATATGTAAATGACAAATATGTAAATTGCAAAACAAAAAACCCAGAACAGAAGACTTACCCGATCGGGTTGTCACGTACCCGATCGGGGAAACCCTCTGATCTGAATATTAACAACTAAATTCTATCTAAAGACGATATTTAAATAACAATATTGAAAGTCTAACTAACTAAACTATTAAACTAGAGAATAACAATAATAAAAAACTATCTAGGAACGGAAATAAAAAGACGATAAACTAACTAGATAACGATAAAGTAAACTATCTAATAATAGAAATAAAAAGACAATAAAATAAACTATCTAAAACGATAAAGTAAACTAGCTAATCAAGTTGATATAGTAAAAGAGAAATACATGTAAAACTAATTAAAAGTCTCATAGATACCAATATTAGAATTACTTATGATTGTCTAGGCCTTGTAGCGGTATATTCCTTCCGGATTCGTACCGACCTTTTAGTGGGTCCTAACGTACTTTCAGCATGGTTAAGTCACTAAACCCCTATTGATAGTCCTAATTCCTATCCCAACTCTCGTCATAAAGATAGAAATGACTAATACAAACAATTGTTTATGGCCACTAAACAAAGTTATAGAATTTGACACGAGTAAAGGAAGAAACAATTTAGATGGTTTAATTGGTAAGTACTCTTCTTATAATTCATTTAACTCGTAATTCATTTCAAATATTACAACTCTATTTATTTTATTTACACAATGTTAATTTTACAATATTAGAATTAATCTAATCTACGTGATTATGTGATTAAGTAAATTAGCAAGAAAAAGATGTACGAAATTAAACTATGAAATATAAATACTAAAGTGATTATGGTGATTATGTTAACAATGATTCTAATGACAAATTTTAGGATTATTTGATTAGGTAAATTATAATGTGACATGCTAAATAATACTTTGGTTTTAACTAGATTAATTTTAGGTTGATTTCTTAACAACAACAATATTATAAAAATGATACTAGTGAGGTTATAGTTCATGATGATTTAAAGTTGCATAAGTAAATCAAGATTAGAGAACTACCGAGTCGGAATATGAATATATAAGAACGAAAGTAAGAACAAATATCCAACCAAATAACAAAAGCTAAGTAAACACTAGGGAAATACTAAGAAAACGACAAAAACTTGTAAGAAAGTGTGCTAAAAGAAATGATAATAGATTATTGGATTATTGTAAAAGTTGATGATAAAAAGATATGTTATTGTGTGTGATGATCATTGGCTTTTATAAGGCTGCATGGCTGCTGATCCTTCGTGCAAATTCGTACCCTAGTCAAAGCATTAAACCACCCATTTAAGCTCGGACTGAAGAAGAGCCAAGTAACGTCTTCTTGCAGAAATACCCGATCGGGTAACAGGTAATCCGATCGGGTTTTTGTGTAAGTCGGATTTTCCGTCTTTTCATCTTAGGCACGGAATCCTATGCCTTAGTCTTTGGTCTATGCACTACGGAATTGGGCTTGGGCTGATCTCCTCTTGACTTGGGTTGAGTTTTCTTTTAAAGTTCAAAGCCAAAAAATCTAAATTGAGTCCATTCGAGGAAAGATGTAGCGGAATCGTAATCAAATCGTGAACTGGCTATCATCAATACCTTGAAAACTCGTATCCTAGTGTCTTTGCTCCATAAAGTAGGAAAATATAGCAAAACCGCTTTATTTCCTATAAAACGAGTCAAAACACGCAAAACAACTAGAATAGCAGTATTAGCTCGTTAATCACTTAACAAAGTGCATAAATCGTATAGAAATCGAGCTAAAAAGGGGGATAAATCAATACAAAATATCACTTATCAGTCATGACAAGCATCAAGCATTAAAATCATCAACTTATCTTACTACCTTTCCTTAGAGTTACAACCAATCATCAATATAGGGTGAATTTAGATCTACACCATTTTCCTCAAATCACAAATTCATTCTAACAATCACTAATATTCCACAAAATTCAAAGTTCTTCCGACCAAGTATAATATACCACAAACAAATGGGTATGGCATACACAAAAATGTTACAAGAGGAAGGTAAGGATATCAAAGGTAAGATGGAGGAACTATCAAGAGTAA
>JAIUZE010074597.1:0-28277 GCA_022085475.1 Heliosperma pusillum | reverse complement strand
AAGTCATGCAATGATCACAAAGAATCCAACATATTATAATCCAATCACGAACCCATACATTGACGGTGCCCAATCATGCAATGACCATGAATAATATCATGAAATCACGCAATCAAAGACGACGGTGCCCAATCATGCAATGACCATGAATAATATCATGAAATCACGCATTCAAAGACGAAGACACGACGACATCTCTCACGGTAAATGAAACGCACTAGCATCGTGTACAAGGCAAGTATGATTATGGGCATCCACGGGAGTAAAACCTTCCCTGAACGCATACACGATTCAATCCATTTCGTATATGTAGACTAATTTCCTCATGGTAGGAACGACGATAATAATACGGTTCCTAATCTAAATCTGGCCAGAATCCCGGGAATATAACGTGTTCCGATTCGACATGCGATAAAACGTTTCGCATCCAAGACTCGGGCTTACAATATATATGCCGAGTACCCCAAATTCGGTAGATCAATTGACGAAAGAGGCGGAAAAGAGCTCAAGCCTCATAACAAGCGGTACGCTACATGCAAATAACACCACCTCGCAAGTACACAACATTTGACGGCCGGGTCGATCAACGCATAGCGTTCAACTCCCAACAACGTCGTCGTATGCCCACTAACACATGCAGTTAAGCAGTAGGATACCTCTCCGTTCCGACATTCCAGCCTTACGAACGGGAAGGTAGCCAAGGGAATGAGAGTACAAGCACAAGACAAAATAGTGCTCAAACCGTAACATTTGTAAAAACCGACTCAAAGTGGGACATATCGAAAAAAAACGTGACCATCACAAAACATGAGAATAGGGAATCATATAAGTTCAAATATGATAAACATGAGTCAATACATGATACATAAGCATTAGAACAAGTTTATGAAGCATAATGAATAAAAACATAGATCAACTCTCCAAAACAACGTTGTTTGGAAACCAACGAAAACAAGGGTCCACTTCAAACGGTCATAACTAGAGTTCTAGACATGAAAATGCATAAATTCTAAATGGAGGCGATAGCTTAACCTCTTACGGTTTCAACGGGATGTCACACGCCCAAAACAAGCAAGTAACGAAGGAGATATGATCATTTTACGAAAAGTGGTCAGTGTAGGAAAATTTCTGTTGGCAGCGTGTGACGCAGCCTGCGTCACCCACGACGCAGCCTGCGTCCCCCAACGCAGCCTGCGTCCTTCACGGGATTCAAGGACGATCAAAAATCAACATGTTATCAACAACAAAATCCTCATTTATCATCACAAATCATCAATTCTCATATCAATTAACAACTAACAACAACCAACAACAACAACACAAGTCCTAAGCATACTAACCATAATCTAAATACGGTTTCTATCCTAGAAATCACATAAACACGTAAATGATATCGAGTAACCCTTCCCACCGTCCCTTTTCGCGTCTCTTAAACGGTTTCTAAACCTTCCTAGTCTCCACCTACATACAATTAGATAAGAAAAGATGAATATCATTCACCTTGAGAAAGACGGATAATTTAAAAAGCGAGAAAGACGGTAATTTAATTACCAATACGGATAGAGGAAGCTAAGAGGGGAAGAATAAGACGAACTTACGAGAATTTGAGCGAGTAACGAAGGAGTAGCGACAAATCTAAGACGGATCAAAAATGGAGGCAAGGTTTTGATGGTTTTCTTAAGGAAGAAGAAATGTGTTGTGTTTGTGTTAGAATGAATTAGGTTAAGGTTAGGAGGGAGTATAAGTAAAGGGTGAGTCGGAAAAGTCAACGAAAGTCAAAGGCGGCTCAAAAGTCAAGAAAAGTCAAACTCGCCTTAAGACGGGATTCACATGGAATCTCGCGGAAATTCCAAATACGAACTCGGAAATTCTAAATTCGACTCGAAACATTAAATTCTAAATTAAAACTTAAATTTGCTGAAAAGTATCCGTAAAATATTTTCACTAGAAAAATAGGGTACATTTCCGGGTGTTACAGTTTTGGATATACCTGAGGATTCTCACACTCCCATCATTTTGGGAAGACCGTTCTTGCATATTGCGCAAGCGGTTATTGATGTTGGGTTACAGACTCTGACTTTTCAAATAGGTGGGGAGAATTTAGTATTCACGCAGTCTCATGCTAGTAAGGGTCCTATGCTTGTGTCACCATGCTACGCACTTCCCTTATCTGATCACACCTGATTTATTCACGCATGACAAAGCTTCGGTTCCTATCGAACCTACAGCTCCTATCTGTGATAGCCCCATTGCTACCGTAACACCTCCGCCCCAGCTTGGGAGCGAATTGGAGGAACATGCTGTTGTATGTTGCCTTACAGATCATAGAGCAGCAGCATTGGAGCTGGAAAAGGGAAAGCCAGGTTCGCGTGACGACGTCCAGAAGAAGAAGTCCAAGAAGGACAAAAGAGCTCCCATGTATTCAAGTGATTCCGAAGTGGAGCTAGACTTCAAGAAACCAACGTACGTGTGGAGGAAGAAGACGGAAATTACCGCAGCTGAGGGTAATTCCGCAAGTCAAAGGCCAAACGGTGGCCTTCTCATGAAACTATTTGGTTGGTAGCCGGGTTTGCAACCCCGTGCAATTTGTAAAAACAATTTATCGCGTTTTCATTAGACAATTAGACTATCACGTGATAATCCGTAGTTTAGATAGACAATTTATTTTCTTGCTGGACTTTCTTTTGGTATTCTTGGGTATCGGTTGGCATCGTTTTGCAGGAAAATGAAGCGGAGAACAATTGCCCAAAGTCGAGGCTGTGCTATCAAGCGAGTACTCGATCGAGTAAAACGGACTACTCGATCGAGCAACCCTGACTTAAAAAGTTCTCGATCGAGTCAAATTTTCACTCGATCGACCCCTAGTTTGCTGCTGGTTCAGGGAAGCTTTGTTTTTTGAGTTTTTCTGTTCCTTGTTTTTCCATTCTTTGTATATTTCATTCCTTAGGAACATGAATTAGGTTGTTTTTTTCCCTTTCTCTTATATGCTTTTATGCTATAGCCAATGAGGACATTTTCTGTTTTGGTTTGGGGAAGTGTTTTACATCCTTTTGCGTCTGCATTTGCATTTGTATTGCATTAACGTTTACATTTCATGTTAATTAGAAAAAATTTGAAAAAATCAAAAATATCACGTTTATTTTTGCATATAGTTGAGTCGGATTGGAGCCTAGTTCATGATGAAATCGCACTACAAGTCTATTTTATGCTATTCTTTGCACCTTTCTTGACTTATTTAGTAAAATCGAAGTAGTGAACTATTGAATTTTGTCTTGGAATTTAAATTTGATTATTAGACTTGACTCAACATTTTGGCAAACTACTTATATATTCTGAGATTTTAGAGCCTATAACTGGTGACATCCATGACCAGTTCATCTAGGAATGAGAGTAGTTACTCCCCACACCTCGTGTCATTTGCTTGTATATGAATTTTGATTTCTTATTGCCTGCACGCATTGGGTTTGTGGTCGGTATTACGTGTTTTGAGAATATTTGCATCTCCCTTTTCCTCATTTTACCCCATTAACTCCACATAAAGCCATATCTGCCTGTTGCCCTTAACTACATCCTAAACTGAGCCTACCTTTGCCGAGCTAGTTTAGTAGTCGAGGTATATTCTACCGTTGTGTCAGCTTTTGGCTCGTTTTATTGATTGGAGTGGGTTTTTTGTGAGAAAAAGAAGAGAAGTGTTGTTAGTGCCTCGATCGAGTAGTTTTCAATTCGATCGAGAAGATTTTGTTAGTTGTTGCCTCGCTCGAGTGACTCATTCTGCTCGATCGAGTGGTTTTCCTCAGTCAGCCAAGAAGAAAAAAGAAGAAAAATGAAAAGAAAAAATGAAAAAATGAAAAAATATATATTGAAAAAATAATTGGCTGAAGTTTTGTTGTTTACACCTCCTGTGCTTATCATTATTTTGTCGAGGTGTTTTATGGGATTTGTGTTGTATATGCCTATATATGTTAAGGGATCGAGCTTAATTTTTGATAGTTGGAAGGATGGTACGAGTTCTATTACGGTCTTGTTAGGAACTAGCTTGGCTATTTACCCTCACATTTCCATTAATTGTTTTGCCCTTCTTACCAATTAGCCTCACATATCCATATTTTTGCAAATGTTCGTCACGTGATTGTCCTTGAACGGTGGTATGCGTGTGTACGATGCTTGAATCATCTTTCATGTTAGTTAGCAATGCATGTTGTGTCGGTCGTAGTCTAGGTGAGTGACTATTTTTCTTCTCTCTTTCTTATACATATTTACTTACCATTTGCTTGTTGAGAGAAGAGTGACCCGTGAGAGTCCGAATTTGGTTGAGTCTTGCAAGGTCGAAAATCTAATTTATTTCCAAGATTGTATAAATTCGTTCACTTTCGTATTAAGCTTTGTAGTGATTGAATGAGTGCTTTGAATGGTTTAGCATTGACTTTTAGTTAGCTCTGAGACTTGCTCCATTCCCCTAGGTTTATTTTGTTCCACATAGCTAAATTTAGTTTGCTTGAGGACAAGCAAAGGTTTAGTTTGGGGAAGTTTGATGCGTGTGTTTTATATAGACTTTCTAGTTCATATATGCACGCATTTCTATGTCATTTAGGTGATATTATATCACCATATGCCCCTATTTGGCTACTTTGTACTTTCATTACCATTTTGTAGGTACAAGCTGCATAGTAGCGGGAACTGAGCCAAAACAGTCCACTTTGCATGCATTTAGGTGAATGGAAGGAACGGAACAGGAGCTCTTGCATGGGGAAGCGTGAAACCGTTCATAATCAAGACCAAAGTCATGTGTCTTACTATGTACTATGCCACAAGACCTCGATCGACTATGCATTTGGTCGAGCGAGGTGACTTGAAGCCAGAAGAACTCGATCGAGCTACATCCTTTGCTCGATCGAGTAGGAGCCATTTACCAGTTGGTCGATCGAGTAGATCAAGTGCTCGATTGACTGATTTCCATGAATAAAAGCCTCGATCGAAGGGTTATTTCCCTCGATCGAGTGGATCCTATCACGGGCTGCAAGTCCATAGCTTAATTAGGGTTAGAGTCGTGTTAGACACTATATATTATTTATGCTTATTAATTACGATTTTATTATGTCTATCGTCATATGTTCAATCGTCTTTGTTAGCATAGTTAATAGCATGAGTAGCTAATTTTCTTGTATGTTGGGATGAGGGAAACTGTAGTAGAGGCATGTTAGGATAGATTATTTTAGTTAGTCTTTAATATGAGAATCAGTCTAAGCAATTTAATTGAGGTTTAGTCGAATGAGTATACGCAGGAGACTAGGCTAGGTAGTTAACCCCGACCTGGATCGAGAGATTGGAAGGGAAGGCTTGCTTAGAATTGATAGGTGACTCCTAAGAGGACGAGAGTTAATTAGGAAAATCCCTAGGGTGGTTTGAGACCGAGAGGAGAAAACCATTGCCCTTCTCATTGATAGATTGACTGACTTAGTTGACCCATAAATGCCGATACTGCAGTAGACCGAATCCTGGCATATTCCCTCTTTATCTGATTTATTCCATATTTATTTCTTCCTTTATTTCTCTTTCCTTTAATCTTATTTAGTTTAGTCAAAACCAATTTTCAAAACCCCCAGATTGTTTCTTGCAGATTTAGATTTCAGTTAATTAGTTTCCTCCCTGTAGAGATCGACCCTACTTCCGCTATCTTCTTAGTTAGTAGACTTAGGTTTTATTTTTGGTGTATAACGACTGACATCACTCACCATGAGGTGGGAGTTGGCCTTGTTTTCTTTGGGCATTAGAGGCAGCCAATTGGGCCATTTGAGTTTCAAGCATCTTGATGGCAGCACTTTGAGCTTGATCACTCTTTTAAAGTTGAGCAAACATTGAATCTTGTTTTTGAACAACTTGGAGAAGCATGGATTCAATTTTGCTAAAGCTTGAATCATTGGGTTGGCCTTGATTTTGGGGTGGTTGGTGTTGAGGTTGGTTTTGGTAAGGTTGATTGAAGTTAGGTTAAAATGGAGGTCTTTGGTTTTGGAAACCAGGTGGATTGTAAGGCTTCTGTTGATGTGGTATGAATGGTTGTTGAGTCTGATGGTGGGGATTCTAAATGTTAGTGCTTTTGTAGAACAAAAAAGGATGGTTCTTTGTGTTCTCGTTATAGAAGTTTGAGAAAGCATTGCCCTTCCTATACGATTGATAGGCGTGGACTTGCTCTAGCGAACTTCTACATTCTTGAAAACTGTGTCCTCCAACCCCACATGTCTCACATACCGCTATGTGGTTAGTGATGTTAACATGTTCCTTGGATTGGGAAGAGCTTCCTACTTGTTGCTGCAGAAGGGCTAATTGGGCTTCTAGGAGTGCTTCTTAACTTGAATCGTCCTGCTTGGTTTTGAGTGGCATAGCACGTGAGTTGCTATACTGAGATTCGTGGATTGTCATTGACTCGATAGTTGTACTAGCTATTTCTACATCGATCTGATTGAAACGACCATTGTTAGCGGAGTCGAGGACACGACGCGATTCGCCACAACAACCGTTGTAGAAGGTGATAGCTAAGAACCATGAATCAAGGCCATGATGAGGGCATTCTCTTTGTAATTCTTTGTACCTTTCCCATGCCTCATTAAGAGTTTCATCGCCTCTCTGACGAAATCTAGTGATTTAACTTCGTAAGAGTGCGGTTCGTTCTGGTGGGAAGTACGTTTGATAGAAAGCAAGAGCTAGACCATCCAAGTCGGCTATTCCTAAGGCAACTCGGTCAAGGCTATTGATCCAAAGTTTTGCCTTTCCTGTTAAAGAGAAGGGAAAGAGCATTTCCCTAATCTGCTCTTGGGATACTCCAGTTTGTCTAATTGTGGAGCAATAGTCACAGAAGTTTTGAATATGAAGGTTGGGATCTTATGTGGCATTGCCACCAAATTGACTTCTTTCTATTAAATTGATGAAGGCAGGTTTGATTTCGAAGTTTTGGGCAGTGATTTGGAGTGTAGCGATACCCCTTGGAAGTGTATCTGCAGTTGGCTTGGAATGGTCTGAAAGTCGAACCATTTCCTTTTGTGAAGATGAAGATGGAGTGTTGGTTGAAAGTTGATTGGTTTTTGAGAATGCAGATGAGAATGGATCTTCTTCTCCTTCGAGATTAGATAGAATATCCGAGTATTTCCCACGAATACGATCTAAACTTGAAGTATCAGAAGCTTTTGAGATTTCGTTGAATAGCTTTTTTCTCCTACGCAGAGTCCTTTCTAGATCGGGGTCTAAAAAGATAGGGGTCCCTAGTCTAGAAGATCTAGGCATAAGATTGAAAAGTTAAGATGAAAAATCAAGAGAGGTCTAAAGGAATTTGGGTTCCTAAAGACTAGATAAAACTAATTGCGATAAAAATCACAAGAAAAAGGAAAACTAAACCGTGCTCCCCGGCAACGGCGCCAAAATTTGATCGGACCTGTCGCGAGCCCGATACAAAGATAAATTACCCAGACTAGGCTAATAACAAATTAATGTAATTAGGGAAGTAGGGGTCGATCCTCAGGGAGATGGTGTTTCCTATAGAATGTGAAATGTCTCGCAATTTGGTCTTATCTAACGAATATCTGGGTTTTGGGATTATAATATCTAAACTAACAAAAAGCATAAATGAAAACAAAATAAAAGCAAATGAAGATGGAAGCAATAAAGCAAATGATGAATTAATAATAATGAAAAGCATCTAGGGAAGTAGGTTTACACATGTAGATTGACATATTGATGAAATTGGATTTAGGACATGCAAATAATTCATTGTGAGTTCGTAAGAATGATGTGTTCATTACAATCATAGATCAGATGGTCTAGCAGGCTTTTAAGCAATTTACTAGGTCTTAATCCACTATGTCATGCTTTGTCTATTCAATTCAAGTATCTCTACCTTGGAAAAGAATTCCATTCTAGTCAATGATTTTGATCAGGAATCGTCAACTATCGTTATAGTCCAAACATGCATAGACACAATGTTTTAAAAGCACAATTTCTTTTATCCAATTAACATCTTTTCATCAATCTAACATGGCTACCCTACACCCTAGAAGGGTGACTACTCACTCATGATAATGTTTATATCTAAGCTGATGGTGATAATGAAAACTAGGATAGACATGTTTCGTTGGTTTTGACAATATTTTAAGACTCTCTATGTGGTGATAATAACGACGCTAAATATACAATATAGGAAATGAAATGGCGATTATAACGGTACTAAAATGAATCTAAGATAACATGGATAGAAAATAACAATCAAATGGAAAACATAAAGACATTAAAAAAAGGATAAAATAGAAATACCTAGGTGACGATCAACAACGAAAGCGATAACAATAATAGAAATCCCTTGCATAGAATAATCGTTCCTTGAATTACAACACTTAAACCCAACGAAGTAGATTACAAAGATTGAAATTCCTATTGATCTAAGCTAAGATATTGATATAGAAAGGACATAAATAAACTAAGAACTAAAGATGGAAAAGAAGAAGAAAATGATCTAAACTAAAATTTCTAAACTAAAGAGAAATGTAAGAAGAGAATTGTGTGAAGAGATGTGAGATGATGTGAGAGATGTGTTTAGAAGAGTGGCTGGAGCATCCTTTATATAGCATTAGGGTTTCGTGGGGAAGGGGTTTGATGATAGGGTTTGATGTAAAATGATGATTTCTTCGCCTAACTGATCGATCTTCTGACAACTGCGAAATCGTCTTTGCTTCTTTTTTCTTTTGAATCAGTGAACCTTCTTGAAATGCCTTTGACTTGGTCAAGCTTGCTTCTTCAAATCGTCGGGTTCTAGGCAAATGCTCGGGAATATAGAAAAAGGGCGTAGAAACGTCACTTTCCCTACAAAACAGGTTAGAACATAGGAATTCGCCTAGAAGACGATATTAGCTCATAAAGTGGCTTAACAAAGCACAAATGACATACAAAACCGAGCTAAATTGGGGGTTAAAATCATACAAATATTCACTTATCAACATTACATAATAAAAATATATAAGAATATGAATCATCAATCGTATGATAATCATGTAACAATGACTTGGGGAAGACTCCCCTTGGCAAGCATATAGATCACCAATGGCTTGCATCTCACCATTAGCAACCATATTCTTGAGAAGGTTAGGGACTAAACAGCCAAGCCAATCATAAGCATACAGTATTCCAAGTTTTCAAGCCAACATATTATCAAACATACTCTCACGTTGAATGACACGCACTAGCATCTGTACTTTGCAAGACAAGACAAGACGGACTAGTCCACGCGATCATTTTTTCCCTGAACCGTATTCGATAAACGTGTCGTATACTCAAGACTCTAATCCTCCTGGTAGGACGATAACAATATGGAAGTCCTAGTCTAAACCTGGGCAGATTCTCGGTATAAACCCTTCCAATTCGACATGCGATAAACCCTCGCATCCAAGACTCGATCCTCCGGCGAATCCCAAACGGAAGCGACTACCTCATATTGGGCTAAACTTACACGAAAGAGGTGGAAAGAGAACAAGCATCATCCTCCGGCTAAAGCCGCACGGAGATGAGGTCAAAAATATAAAAGCAAGTACACTACATGAAATGATACCACCTCGCAAGGATACAACATTTGAAGGCCGGGTCAATCAACGCATTGTGTTCGCCTCCCAAAAACATCTTCATATCTGTTGGACCAATTTTATAGTTTTGATAATGACATGTGTTTACGTGATAATATGTTTTACTCGATATATCATATGCGTGTAATTGTGTGCTTTAGTCTTATTATAGCTAGCAACAATTATGAGAAGAAAGATCAAAGTTAGGCATAACTTTGATACAGTTTGTGAGACAAAGTTATAACAACTTCAGGAATAACTTTGGAAGTGAACTTGGAAGTTATAGCTAACCAGGCATAACTTTAAGAAAAATCGCTTCAAACAAGATCTACATAAATCTACACAAGACTCGAGATGGAGGGTCTTTGTGATCAAGATGAAGAGATGATCCGTATACTGAAGATCTTTGTGAAGATTAGATAGTATAGGTCGTCATTCGGTAACTATTCCATTCGAGAGATTTTATGTTCAAAAGTTATAGCTTTAGTCTATGACTTTGGATGATAAAATATTGATGCATGATTTTGGAAATAAAATGTTTTTAAATGTTTTCAAAAGTGAAAGAGTTTTATTTTTATATTTATCAATTATTTTAATAGAGAATATATTTATGAGATTCTATTGGTTAGTAATACAACTTATGGGTTGTCATGCTACCTAGGGTTTCTAATATATTCTATCTCAATTTGTTGTTAACCTAATTAGCCCACCTAGTGTTTGAGCCATCTAGGGTTTCGTGAAAACCTAGTATTGTGCCACCTAGTGATGCGTGCCTTCTAGGGTTTCGTGAGCTAGAGGATTTCGGCCAACCTAGGTTGTTTCCTTAGTTTACCTAATCTAGGATTCTACTATATCTTTACAACAATATTTTGAGATATTAAGATAAATATATTTCTATAAGATAAACCAAATAATATTTTGAGATAAAGATATTTCTAAAAGATAAGCAAATATTATTTTATGATAAGATAAGTATCTTTATTAAATATTATACTCGCGTTTTAGATCTTCTATGATTCTACTACTATAAATACTCATTCACATACAATTTGTAAAACACACGAAATACACTACATTCACACGGCTACATATTTTACTTGTGTTGATTTTCCATAATCGTTTTAAAGCAAACCTTTGAGCAAATATTTATTATTTTTAGAGTTTGTTTTTAAAAGAGTTGTGCATCAATTATTATCAATCGCTTGAGTGAAATACGTTATTGGATAATAGTACATCATTATAAGCTTACAATTCTTTAACGGGAATTGTGTGAGTTTATATTGTACTTTCTTATTAGCGTAGATAGTATAGAGTATTTAGCGATACTCACCTTGAGTTATAATCATAGTGTTGATTATACGAGTGGGTTGATAATTTTTGTAATCCGTAGAAAGGTACTAAAAATTCTTAATCGAGAATAGTGGACGTAGGTTTCAACGTGTGAAACTGAACCACTTCAAAAATCGTGTGCCTCTCTCTTATCTCTTTACTTTTCGTTATTTCGTTATTCGCGCTTACTTTGATTAATTAATTAGTTGATTTTAATTCATAAGATCAAATAATTAATTACATATCATATAAATCGAAAAAGTGGGGCTAGTTTTTAATACTCAATTCACCCCCCCCTCTTTCGTATTCGATCAATAGACTCTACAATTGGTATCAGAGCCTCGTGCTCTTGATTGCCTTACAGCAAGGAGTCTGATCCATTTATCTTTTTATTTTTATTTATTTTCCGCTGCATTTATTTTATTTTAATGGATTCCAAACATCTGAAGTGTCCCGTATTCGATGGGAAGAACTACAGTTTATGGAAAAATATGATGACCCATTTCATAAAGGGTAACGATTGGGAGTGTTGGCTAATCATTAAGAATGGTCCTAATAAGATCATGCTTGGAACGGCTACTGGCACTTCCATCGAAAAGAAAGAAGATGACTATGTTGAGGCAGATTATAAGAAAGCTGAGAAAAATTCAAAGGCTATTAGTCTGTTGCAAAACGGCATGACCCATACTGAATTTGATCGTTTCTCATCTAGCTCTACTGCCAAGGAAATATGGGATGGTCTTGAATTAGCGTATGAGGGGACAACTGTTGTCAAAAAGCAACGTATTGCACTACTCATGCGAAAATACGAACTGTTCTCCATGGAACAAAATGAATCGCTTGACAGCATGTCTACTCGCTTCTCCAGTATCATTAATGAATTGAAAAATCTTGGAAAAACTTTTGACTCCGAGGAAATTGCCAGGAAGATCCTTAGAAGTCTATCTAAACGATGGAGACCTAAGGTGACGGTAATTGAGGAATGTAAAGACCTATCTGACCTATCTTATCAAGAGCTACTTGGAACCCTAATGGCTCATGAGATTACTCTTGATGAAGATGCGGCAAATGATAGTAATAGCAAGAAGGTGGCTTTACAGGCCGAATCTAGTGAAAGACAAGATTCGGATCTTGAAGATGAAACAGTGTTATTTGCTAGACGTTTTAAGAAAAAGTTCTTTAATAAACCACAAGGGAAAACGTTTAACAATAACACCAACAAATCTTACAAGAAGCCAATTGAGTCAAAAGGGTCTCTTTCAAGTCGTGGTTGCTTCAAATGTGGGGATAATGATCACATGATCAAAGATTGCCCCACATGGAAGAAAATCAAAGACAAAAATCAACGAGACAAAACCAAGAAGGAATTCAAGCAAGTGATGATGGCTTATTGCTGGGGAGATCTCGACACAGAGGACGACGAGTCAGAGGAAGAGGAAGTCGCCAACTTGTGTCTAAGCAACGTCAGTCTTGACCTAATTTCTGACAGTGACAATGAAAGCGAATCCGAGATGTGTCTTGTTGGCAACTCAGATTCAGAACCAGATTCAGAAGATGATGAAGAGGTTAGTCATCTTGAACTTAAAAAGCAAGTTAAGAATTTATCTAAGAAGTCTTTAATTAAGTATTTTGAAGAAGCCTTAGATCATTGTCATGAGCAGAGTCTAGAATTGAAAGATCTTAAAGAACAAATTCTTGACATTGCTGAGGAAAACCAACTTCTTAAGGCCAAAGCTAAAAAGCTCAAGTCTAAAGTTATGGCAACTTCAGCTATAACTTCAGACAAGACAAATGTTGAGAAAGAAGCTCTTGAGTCTAAAGTTATAGCTAATGAAGCTATAATCTCAGAGTTGAAGCTCAACATTAAGCATCTTCAAGCCAAAGTTGTAGCTAATGAAGCTATAACTTTAGAATTGAAAGAAAGTCAATGAGCTTTTACAATCTGAAGCTAAGGCAAAGGAAGTTGTTATCCTTGATCACGAGAAAGTAAACTCTTTTCTTTCTCAGCAATTGAAAGATTTGAAGGCTGAATTCTCCCAAGCCAAAAGTCAACACAATGAGGAGAAACTTATCTTGAACAAACGTTTCAATGATTTTCGTGAAAATTTCAAAAAGAACAATCCCTCCAAAGACTCGAATGTAGATCATTCGTCGTGTGAAAAAGAAATTCAGTCTTTGAAGGAATTGCTCCTACATGCACGAAAAGTTCATGATAAGTGGGAAGGAAGTCAAAAGGTCTTAGACTTCCTTACTGAACAATCTAATAATAACATGAAGATGGGTTTAGGTCATGAATGTTATAGTCGTAGAGACCATGATAAGTGCAAATCCACTTCTTCTGACCGTGATTTCAGAAGAAGGAAGTATGTCAATCTTTCAGAATATCTGATTTGCAATTATTGTGGTCACAACGGTCATGTTAAAGATAATTGTGTTAAATATGTTAACGACAACAAAAATCAAACTGATTTTGTGAAAGAGCATGACGTGTCTAGTGTTAATGAGTCTGAACCTGAATCTCAACATGATGAGGTTAGAAACAATGAGTTCAGGTGGTTTTATGACATGGCTTTCGATTACACATCTGTACCTTCAAAATCTAAACCTTATGTGAATCAGAAGCAGTCATTTAAACCTAATGTGCATCGCACCAATGACAAACAATATAATAAACCTAGCAAACCTTATCCTAAGAAGAAAAGAATTGTCAAACAGGTATGGGTTAGAAAGAATCAAATATATAGAGTCACTAACCACAAAGGACCCAACTTAGCGTGGGTACCTAAAAGTTGTATTTGATTCTCTTGCAGATAATAGTGAAAGAAAATAATCTATGGTATCTCGACAGCGGATGTTCGAGACACATGACTGGAAACAAGAATTTATTTCTTTCACTAGAACCCTTCAATGGTGGCAAGGTCACCTTTGGAGACAATAAGAAGGGCAACATAATCGGTGTAGGTAAGATTAGTATATCCTCTTCACATGCTATTAATAATGTATATCTGGTAGATGGCCTTAAGCATAACTTGCTAAGTATCTCTCAATTATGTGACAAAGGAAATAAAGTCGTTTTTCATTCAAATGTTTGTCGTATCATAATTGAAGGTACTAGTACTGTTATCTTAGAAGGCTTACGTAAACGGAACGTGTATATGATTGATTTAAACAAAGTCACTACAAGTTCCTTTACGTGCATGAAAGTCACCGTGGATGACTCATGCCTGTGGCACAAGAGGTTTGCACACATCAGTCCAACGATTTTAAAGAAACTCAAGTCTTGGGATTTAGTTGAGGGTCTACCCTCAATCAAATTCGAACAAGAAAAGATGTGTGACTCATGTGCCCGTTGTAAACAAGTTAGATCTTCATTCAAACCGAAACGAGTAGTAAGTACAGAGCGTCCACTTGAGTTGGTACACATGGATTTATGTGGACCTATGAAAGTTAGAAGCCGCGGTGGATCAAGGTACGTATTCGTCCTAGTCGACGACTACTCCAGGTATGTATGGCCTATCTTTTTATTTACTAAAGATGAAACTTTCGATGAGTTTGTAGTACTAATGAAGCTCGCCCAAAACAAGTATGATAAAAAGTTAGTTTCCATTCGTACGGATCATGGCACCGAATTTGATAATCAAGCTTTTATAGAATATTGTAGGGAGAATGGTGTAGGACATAACTTTTCTGCACCACGAACCCCACAACAAAACGGTTGTCGTGGAACGTATGAATAGAACATTAGAGGACATGGCCCGCACTATGCTTTTGTGTAGTGGCCTTCCTAAGAGCTTTTGGGCAGAAGCCATAAGTACTGCATGCTATGTGCACAATAGAGCTATGATTAGACCTATTCTCAAAAAGACTCCCTATGAACTTTTAAGAGGGAGAAAACCCAATATAGCTCACCTTCGTTGCTTCGGGAGTAAATGTTTTGTCCATAATAATGGAAAAAGTAATTTGAGCAAATTTGATCCACGAAGTGACGAAGCTGTGTTTGTTGGTTATTCTAATCATAGTAAAGCTTTTAAAGTTTTTAACAAAAGAACGTTGTGCATAGAAGAAAGTGTTCATGTCGTATTTGATGAAGATAATGTGCCTGAACAAGTTGAACAGAATGAAGAAGAAGACATGAATGATCCAGACTTTCACCTTTCAAGGGAAGACGAGCCAGTTAATAATGAAGAAGTTATTGAAGGAATCAATGATGAACTTGATAAATCCGCAAATGACCTTGAGCAGAGAACTGAGACAATTGTTGATGATACGAATGTCTCTTCTCAAAACAAGGAAAAGGAAACTGAAGTTATAGCTGATGATGCTATAACTTTGAACCAGAACCAAGATGTTGTAACTGAAGTTGTACCAACTTCAGCTATAACCCTAGAGTCCAACTCAGGGGGAACCAATCTTGATTCTGAATCATTTGAGGAAAATGAGAGTTCATCAGATGATGATGAGCCTAGGAACTCTAAGAAATGGAAATATAAGAGTTCTCATCCTATGGATAATATTCTAGGAAGTTTGAATAAGGGAGTTCAAACGAGGCGAACGTTAAATAACTTCTGTTCATTCTATTCTTTTCTGTCTACCATAGAGCCTACCAACATCAAAGAAGCTCTTGCAGAATCCGACTGGATTGTAGCAATGCAAGAAGAGCTTCAACAGTTCGAACGCAATAAAGTATGGCACCTTGTGCCACGACCTTCTAATCGAACCGTGATTGGTACTCGATGAGTATTCAGAAATAAATTGGATGATTCAGGAGTTATAGTTCGTAACAAGGCTCGATTGGTCGTTCAAAGTTATAATCAACAAGAAGGGATTGATTATGACGAGACATTCGCTCCAGTAGCAAGACTTGAAGCTATTCGCTTGCTCATCGCCTTCGCACCTCACAAAGGAATGAAACTGTTCCAAATGGACGTCAAGACTGCATTTCTTAACGGTTATTTGGAAGAAGAGGTTTTTGTTGAACAACCTCCTGGATTTTTAAATAGCAAGTTTCAAAACCATGTTTTTAAACTCGATAAAGCTTTATATGGTTTGAAACAAGCGCCTAGGGCTTGGTACGACAGATTGTCAAAATTTTTATTACAAAACAATTTTAAAAGAGGATCTGTCGACAAAACCCTATTTCTAAAATCCGAGGGTTCTGATTTACTTGTTACTCAAATTTATGTAGACGACATTATTTTTGGTTCTACTAACAATAAATTGTGCAAGTATTTTCAGATCTTATGACCTCAGAATTTGAAATGAGCATGATGGGAGAATTAAAATTCTTCCTAGGATTGCAAATTCAACAAACCAAAGAAGGAATAAAGATTCACCAACAAAAATATGTCAAGGAGCTAATCAGAAAATTTGGTATGGAGAACGCTCATCCAATGGACACACCTATGGTAACTGATAAAAAGTTGACCTTGGACGAAAATGGTAAGTCCGTAGATGAGACTACATATCGAGGTATGATTGGTTCTTTATTATATTTAACTGCAAGTAGGCCTGACATTATGTTCAGTGTATGTGTATGCGCTAAATTTCAATCATGTCCTAAGGAGTCACATATGATTGCAGTTAAACGTATCTTGAGATTTTTAATTGGTACGTCTAACTTATATTTGTGGTATCCACTTGAGTGTAATTTCGATCTAGTAGGATATTCAGACGCAGATTATGCGGGATGTTCTTTAGATAGAAAAAGTACCTCTGAATTTGCTACTTTTGTTGGACCTTGCATAATTACGTGGGGCTCAAAGAAGCAAAATTCGGTTGCGTTGTCTACTGCAGAAGCCGAATATATCGCTGCAGGACTGGTATGTTCTCAACTACTTTGGTTAAAGCAACAACTATTTGATTATGGTGTTAATGTTGGTTGTATGCCTGTTTTCTGTGATAATACGAGTGCTATTGTTTTTTCTAAGAACCCAGCTCAGCATTCTCGTACTAAGCATATAGACATTAGACATCATTTTTTGCGTGACCATGTAAAAAAGGGCAACATTAAACTCGAATTTTGTAGTACTGACAATCAATGGGCTGACATTTTAACAAAGGCGTTAGCGAGAAGACGTTTTGAGATTTTGCGGTTGGAAATTGGTTTAATCGGTAGCAATTAAATTCATCTTATTTATTTTGTAAACCTGCGTGACTGGCTAGAATAAGACGAGATTGTATGACTGTGTCCGCATATTTCATTGCTAGTATATTTGTGTTTAATATTATATATTTTACGTGAGTATCTTGCATATTGAGTGTTTTATGGAAATTGAATTATGAACCACATATTTGCCAAATACCTATCATATTCACTTTCCAAAATTGAGCCAAATTCTACCCTTGAATCCTATGTTAGCCGAAATTCCTAAACAAAAATACATCACCATATCTTTTTATTTACCAAATTCTACTCTTACCATATCCCAAATTAACCACCCAAGATTCTTTTCCTACCCAAATTCAAATTAAAAAAAAAAAAATAAATAAAAATAAAAAAAAAAGGAAAGAAGTCAATTGGGGCCGGCACACCCATGTGCCCAAGTACAAAAGCGTACACAAATTCTTACACCATCATAATTACCATTCACTTTCACCACATCAATACTCAACCAATTTTTACTACCTCTTCTCCTTCCTCACGGCTCCCACACACACAAACACCCAAACCTTCAACAATCATCAATGGCTTCCACTAGATCAAAAATTTCCAAGAACCCAAATCCAAAAACTCCCAAGCCAAGTATGCCCAAAAATACCTCTTCTCCTCCCACACAACAATCACCCAACCCAAACCAAACCGAGTCCGGTGCGGGTCTTGAGGGTACGAAAAGAAGACGGTTAAATAAAGGCAAAGGTAGACTCCAAGAAGAAGCTACAAACGAAACCACTGACACAGTTTCCGAGGAGACCACACGGGTGACTGTCCGTGACTTCTCGCCCCAAGAAACATCGTCGGGGATTGATAAACTCCGTCTTACAAAAGACGAAAGAAAACTTGTGAACCGGGTTGCTCAGTATGGAATACACGGTGGTCGGTATTATCCGAAAGCTTGGTGTGACAAATATAGGGCTTTGGGCTTCTTTACTGATTTTCTTAATTTCCAAGAATGGGAAACGGTGGCTCAGTTTTCGGGTCCGGTGTATCCGATTGAGGTAATTCAGTTCTTTTCTTCAGTTTCTTTAAACGATGGAGTGTTGCATGCCGTCATGAATGGCCGTTCAGTTTCGATTTCCGTGACGGACTTTTGTACTCTGTTTTCGGTTCCTGATGATGGAATCAAAATCAATCCGAGTACATCATGGGAGGAACTGACGGACATGGCTAAGCTGGAAGTTAAGCAGTATTTTGATGTTGGGGCGTCGTTGTCGAGTTGTGTGTTGGCGGGAAGTGTGTCACCAAAATTGAAATTTTTGTTAAACTTTTTATGGAATACCGTGATTCCGCGACGGGGCGGACGTGACAAAATTGCATGCTATGAGATGTTGGTCGTTAAGCATTGGTTGGAAGGAAACCGGGTTAATTTACCTTCTCTTGTCTTTTCTCGTATTTCACAAACCGCTTTCTCGGTGACCGAAGACAAATTATATTCTACTCTTGATTTGCCGTATGGCATGTGGTTGTCACGGCTCTTAGAGTCGAAGGGAGTTGTTAATATGAACAATTATGGGGTCGCCGTAAAAGATGAAATGTGTGATACGTTCTTGAAGTTTATGAAGCTTGATGCTAATGGTCCGGAGTTGTTGTTTTTAGTAAAGGGTGGTTCGGTCGGTTTACAGTCGGGAGGGGCTGATTTTTCCGGGATTGAGTCCAAATTGGATATGTTCATTGGTATCATGGAGCCCTTGGACGCGCAGGACAAGAAAATTGAGGCGGTATTGGACACGGTTGTTTAAGCCGTGGCAGTGGGTCCGCACTCTACCCGTGACCTAGGTGGGTCGGGTGTGAGTCATGAGATAAGGACGTGGATGAATGGTATGGATGATCGCCTTGCTAAGCTAGAACGGAACATTCTTGATTGTAAGCAAGAAGTATATAGGCAAAGGGATCGGATGACATTCTTGGTGAGCCAAGGCGGTTCTTTGGTTAAGAGCGGAACGGAGATGCGTGAGGGGATGCGTACCATATACGATGCGACGGAGGCTCTTTCATTGAAAGTTCGGAACTTTGACGTTTGCCTCACCGCTCAAGCTACACATGTGTCTTCTTGCCTTGACCGTCTCTCCACTCTTGAGTACCGCACTAGGCCCGGTTATAAAGCACCCTAGCCTCATCCACCTACCCACAATGCCTTGCTTTTCTATCCTTGTTTGCTTATCTCTTAAACTACTTAACCATATTCGGCCCATTTTGGCATGTTTAAACAATTGTTCTATTCGGCCCAATGGCAACTAATACTCTATTTTGTGGTTTGTAGTTTTAATTAACATTTACTCTTGATTTTGCTTGGTATCAATCGTTTTATATTGCGTATTTTGCATATCTATTTCTTGCCTTGACATGTGTTATTCTAGTCGTTTCATGTCTTTGTTCTTGTCTTTTCAATGATGCCAAGAGGGGGAAGAAATGATATGATTTGAGTCTTTGCTTAAGCTTGCTCCTTGTCAAGACTCGTTATCTCTTAAATTCTCTCAAGCTATAACTTTGGCTAAGTTGTTTTGTTCTTGCGATCAAAGTTGTTATAACTTTGGAGTGCTTTGTTGAGGGGGAACCATACTTAGTCACATTGTTAAGAAGAACTCTTGAGGAAATCATATGAGACTTGTCATCATCAAAAAGGGGGAATTTGTTGGACCAATTTTATAGTTTTGATAATGACATGTGTTTACGTGATAATATGTTTTACTCGATATATCATATACGTGTAATTGTGTGCTTTAGTCTTATTATAGCTAGCAACAATTATGAGAAGAAAGATCAAAGTTAGGCATAACTTTGATAAAGTTTGTGAGACAAAGTTATAACAACTTCAGGAATAACTTTGGAAGTGAACATGGAAGTTATAGCTAACCAGGCATAACTTTAAAGAAAATCGCTTCAAACAAGATCTACATAAAACTACACAAGACTCAAGATGGAGGGTCTTTGTGATCAAGATGAAGAGATGATCCGTATACTGAAGATCTTTGTGAAGATTAGATAGTATAGGTCGTCATTCGGTAACTATTCCATTCGAGAGATTTTATGTTCAAAATTTATAGCTTTAGTCTATGACTTTGGATGATAAAATATTGATGCATGATTTTGGAAATAAAATGTTTTGAAATGTTTTCAAAAGTGAAAGAGTTTTATTTTTATATTTATCAATTATTTTAATAGAGAATATATTTATGAGATTCTATTGGTTAGTAATACAACTTATGGGTTGTCATGCTACCTAGGGGTTCTAATATATTCTATCTCAATTTGTTGTTAACCTAATTAGCCCACCTAGTGTTTGAGCCATCTAGGGTTTCGTGAAAACCTAGTTTGTGCCACCTAGGGATTCGTGCTCCTAGGGTTTCGTGAGCTAGAGGATTTCGGCCAACCTAGGTTGTTTCCTTAGTTTACCTAATCTAGGATTCTACTATATCTTTACAACAATATTTTGAGATCTTAAGATAAATATATTTCTATAAGATAAACCAAATAATATTTTGAGATAAAGATATTTCTAAAAGATAAGCAAATATTATTTTATGATAAGATAAGTATCTTTATTAAATATTATACTAGGGTTTTAGATCTACTATGATTCTACTACTATAAATACTCATTCACATACAATTTGTAAAACACACGAAATACACAACATATCACACGGCTACATATTTACTTGTGTTGATTTTCCAAAATCGTTTTAAAGCAAACCTTTGAGCAAATATTTATTATTTTTATAGTTTGTTTTTAAAAGAGTCGTGCATCAATTATTATCAATCGCTTGAGTGAAATACGTTATTGGATAATAGTACATCATTATAAGCTTACAATTCTTTAACGGGAATTTGTGTGAGTTATATTGTACTTTCTTATTAGCTTAAGATAGTATAGAGTATTTAGCGATACTCACCTTGAGTTATAATCATAGTGTTGATTATACGAGTGGGTTGGTAATTTTTGTAATCCGTAGAAAGGTACTAAAAATTATGAATCGAGAATAGTGGACGTAGGTTTCAACGTGTGAAACTGAACCACTTCAAAAATCGTGTGCCTCTCTCTTATCTCTTTACTTTTCGTTATTTCGTTATTCGCGCTGACTTTGATTAATTAATTAGTTGATTTTAATTCATAAGATCAAATAATTAATTACATATCATTTAAATCGAAAAGTGGGGCAGTTTTTAATACTCACAAATTCACCCCCCCCCCCCCCCCCCCCCCCCTCTTTCGTATTCGATCAATAGACTCTACAATATCCCCACTAACAAATGCACAAAAGCATCAAACTTACACGTGCATCGCTCCGACATTCTGTTATAACGAGTATAGGGGTGCTACCGGGAATTGAGAGTTCAAAACATCCAACAAGCAATACTCGATTCATTAGTCAAGTCATAATCGACTCAAAAGAGAAAACATGCTAAAACCGTCACTAAACATGTGATAAAAGCATAATATAAATGTCACAATGATCAACATGAATCAATACGTGATGCATAAGCATTAGACCAAGTTTAAGAAGTATAATGAATAAGAAACATAGATCACATCTCAAAACAACATATTTGGAAACCAACTAAAACATGGGTCAACTTTAAACGATCATAAGTATAATTATGGACATAAAAATGCATAAATTCCAAGGTAAGGTGATAGCTTATCCTCTTACAATTCCAACGGTAGATCACAAGCCCAAATAAGCAAGTAACAAGGGAGATATGATTATTTTACGAAAAGGGGTAACTGCAGGAGAACTGCGGGTCGTCACGCTCGTGACATGTATGTCACGCCCGTGACGAAGATGGGTTTTGGTTCTGCCTCTTATGTCACGCCTGTGACTTGTATATCACGCCCGTGACGAAGCTCGAGACAACTCCTCTTTGCACGAGACTCAATCAAGGCTTTCCCAAATTCAATTCACACACAAGTTTTGCCAAATCCAATTACACCCATTCCCAGTTACCACATCAATCATTACAAAACCACATTTATTGCAACATATGAGTAGCAAATCATTCCATACAATCATTAAAACATTATGAGTCCAACATTTAAGATATTAAACATAAGCTTAACAATTAATAAGATGGATTCAACATCATTAACTTAAATTTTCACAAGTTAAGCATATGGGTTGATTTCCAACAAATACTTAGGTAGTAGTCACCATTTCATGCTAGTATAACATAAAGAACTCATCTTTTCATGTGAAAATATATCCTAAACACATAAATACTTAAGATGTGACATCGAGTAACATGTCAACGTTACCTTATATAGCATGTAACAACCCGAAAAGTACCCAATTTGTCTAGTAAAATATCTTAAGCATGCTTTTCAGCCTGTTTAAGTTTTAAAGTGGAATTTATTGTTTCCAGTTGAATTTTGAAATTCCGAGTTCGTATTTGGAATTTTTGAGAGATTCCATGAGAATCCCGTTTTTAAGTCAACTTTGACTTTCGTTGACTTTTTCCGACTCGCCTTGTAATTTTGAAGACCGAAATTTTATTTAAAAAAATAATATTTTTAATTTATTTTTATTAAGATTTATTAGGATTTATGATAATTTAATATAATTATTTTTATTTATTCGGAATTAAAGAGAAGGTTTTACGATTTAAACCCGAGCGTCATTTAACTATTCCCGAGTCATCTTAAATCCCGAAACAAACCCGAAACTCAACTTTGGCATGAGTCACACGCCCATGTCACCTTTTTCCACTCACTTTAGATATTTTAAATTTATATGATTAAACTAATAATAATATCTAAGATATTTATAACTTTATCGATCCGTCAACGAAAATTACGCAAATCGTTTACAAAACAGACCCGACTATCACCATACCACACGGCTCCTTTGCCCTCTAATAGGACTAGATATTTTCCTTTCTTTTCATTACAATAACATAATATCTAGATATTTGGTTTAATTAACTTAATATCTAATTATATTTAATCAATTACCGTAATATAATTATAAACCCCGAGTCAATTCCGTAACAACAATTTCAAAACCCGACTCCATATTTTCTCTATATGTACACGGCTCACTCACCACACTTACCCACTAACTACCTTTTCATTTTACAATAAATCAAATTAAGATCTAATTAACACTTTCTTTAATCGTTCTTCATCTTTCTTCGTCGTTCTTCGTCGTTCTTGAGCAAAATCATCATAAAACCCTCATTTCTTATTCAAATCCGTCCTAACTTATATTTATAGAATCTGCTCTTCGCTCTCCATCTTCAAGTACGGTTTATTTTCAATTCCGACAAAATCGTTTTCAACACTTTAATTGTGGAAAATCAAGTTTTAATTCTAATAATGTTTTTCTTGTCATTTCTTATAGGGGAAGATTTTGAAGACGAGTTTGGTGACTCGTATATTGTGGGTGAAGATTAGTAGACGGGTTTATACTTCTTAATTTTTTTGGTGCTAATTGATTTTGCTAGCTAAGGTAACGATTCCGAGTTACTCGACGAATTAATGTTACATACCTTTAGTTGTTGTTTATGATTTACGGTTTTTAATTAGTAACATGATAAGTTGTTATTTTTATTATGTTGTATGAATTTTTGATATGTTTAGTGTTCTTGATAAATTTGGATGATGGTTCATAATCATGATTTTTGTATGAATAATGGTTGAATTGGTTGTTAAAATGGATGTTGTTAATTAAAATCAAGTTAAAATAAATTTGGGTGGTTGTTGTTGTTGGCCGTGGGTGGTGGCTGGTTTGGGGTGGCTGGAAACCGACCCAAACCAGGCCGGTTCAGCCCAGTTCAGGCCGGTCCAGGCCGGTTCAGACCCGGTCTGGATTGGTCCGGGAATTGTCCTTTGGGTTTTTGTCGATACTTGATTGTTTTGTTGTTGTTTTGACGGGTTTTAAATATGTTAAGCATGCGGGAAATATTAAGAAACGGTTTTTAGAAAAGATGACCAAAACCGGTCCAAAATGAACCGTGGGTCCCCTTGGACTTGTGACGGTTTTTAGAGTATTGTTATTTTATCGTGTTTTGTAATATTTAGCAAGTGGGAAATTTTAATAAGTAAATTATTTAATTAAAAGCTTTTCATTGTATTATTATTTCTCACATGTTAGAAATTATAATACGAGATTTCAGTTTAATTTGATATCATGTAAGTCAGGCGGGTTTTCGTATGAATTAAAAAGATATACATGTTTAGAACTTGGAAGAAATAGCAGTGAAATGAATGTGATATTCTTATGTTTCAGCCTCATGGCTAAGACTCCTTTTCTAGCCGGTTTGACCAAACGGGTTTTGGTTCAAACTACGATCTAGTCAGCCACCGTTTTTGACCGACTACCGTCGCGGAACTCGGGTCGGGGATTTGTCTTCAAGTAAGATTTTATTTAATGAATGAATGATCCTTAGTAGATATGAGGCGATATGATATTTGAATATGATTTATATGCAATTAGTCACATGATAGGAAGTTTTTCCCGTGACGGTTTAATTGTATGATATATGTCGTGTTGACTAAGTACCCATAGAGAATTATGATTATATGGCGTCTTGACCATTCTAATTTCTAAATGAGTACCTTGGACCATGACATTGATAGGCCTTACTATCTCTAACGAGTATATAGTTCATGTTAATAGCTTTTGTGTCCCGGCTTGGTGGATCTCCAAGTCGGGGCATGGCTGCCATTGCTTCCACTTTGGGGAATGGAGCCAGCTTAAGTACTAGCCAACCCTTTGGTGGATCTCCTTAGGGGTACTCATGTGATGAGTCTTGGGTGCGATGGATCTTCGCATTTCTCTAGATCTGCGCAGTCTAGGTTTAGGGTTGAGTTGTATCTTGGCCATGTTATTAGGGTAACCTCTGAGCTAATATATGTGCTTTGGATCTGGGCCATGTTTTAAAGGTAACCGCTGAGTCTAGATGTGTGCTTTGTATTTTGGCCATGTTATTAGGGTAACCGCTGAGCCTAAATATATAAGTATATCCTACATCGTGGTATAGACTCGAGTTACAGAAGTCTTCTATTGACTGTCCTAAGAACTTATGCCTGTTTCTAGACGTATTGGTCTTTGATGTTTGATGATTCTATGAATCTTAGAAGGTGAGATGCAAGCCGGCCCCGTTTTGACTGATGACCCATCGCGGGACTCGGGTCGGGGATTTGTCTTCAGGTAAGGTTTTATTTAAATGAATGAATGAATGAGCCTTAGTAGATATGAGGCGATATGATATTTGAATATGATTTATATGAAATTAGTCACATGATAGGAAGTTTTCCGTGACTGTTTGATTTTATGATATGTGTCGTGTTGACTAAGTACCCATAGAGAATTATGAGTATATGGCGTCTTGACCATTCTAATTCTAAATGAGTATCTTGGACCATGACATTGATAGGCCTTACTATCTTTAACGAGCATATGGAGTTTACCGCTTGATAGCTTTTGTGTCCCGGCTTGGTGGATCTCCAAGTCGGGGCATGGCTGCCATTGCTTCCACTTTGGGGAATGGAGCCAGCTTAAGTACTAGCCAACCCTTTGGTGGATTTCCTTAGGGGTACTCATGTGATGAGTCTTGGGTGCGATGGATATTCGCATTTCTCTAGGTCTGCTCAGTCTAGGTTTAGGGTAGAGTTGTATCATGGCCATGTTTTAAAGGTAACCTCTGAGCTAGCATACCAGCTTCCCTACCTCGTGTTATAGGTTGTTATCAGATTCACATGATAGCTTTCATATGATAGGTTATATGTTAGTTAACTGTTTCATAACATGAAAAACATATCGTATATGTTATGTTAAAGTTTTGTATTTTCCATATACATCTCTTTTATGTTATCCATGTTTTATTAAACTCGACATTTCGTGGCTGGGAGAACTCGGAGTTACTCCCCACTGACTGTGGCTTCCGTGTTTATATTTAATGCGGTTGGCAGGTTTGTGATGCATACTTTGGTACATTGACGAGCTAGCGAGCGAAGTATTACTGGACCTATATCTGGTTCTTTAGGATTGTATATTATTAGTACACTCTTTGATTTTCTGTTATTTAGACGGGAGATATGTCTCCCGTTTCAGATACTTTTTATGTATTAATATTATTTCCATTTTGTTATGAACCTTTTTCTTTAAGACACCTTCGTTATGATGATATATGTAATGTAGGTTACGGTTTAAATTTACCGATTTTCACTAAAAGTTGAACCTATTAGGAAACGTATTCTCATCTTTTATTTATTTAAATTATTTTTTTTCTTTCCGCAAATTTGAGGGTGTCACAGTTGGGATCAGAGCATTTTTGCTCCCGACGCACGTTTGTGTACCCTAGTATAAATAACTTGACCTTAATAAAATAATAAACTTGTGAGATAGAATGGTAGGATGGGTAGATTAGGATTTATGTTGTAGTCTCTTTGTGCTTGCTAAATGATAAATACTAATCTGTGTTTTATTTTGCAAAGATGCCTCCGAGAGTTGACAACGCGATCCTAGCAGCTCTTACTATTATTATTCAGAATCAACAAAATCAACAAAATCAACAGCAGAATCCTATTCCTAATCCTCCTCCCGACCGTGAGAGACACGGGAGTTGTACATGGGTTGCTTCACAACTATCTAGGAGCCAAGCCAAAACCTATGGTGGTGAAGTAGATCCCATTCAGCTTTCAGAGTGGATACGTGAAATGGAGAAGAACTTTTCTCTTTATGATGTTCTTGATACGGATAAAGTCCGTCTTGCTTCCCACTTCTTAGTGAAGGAAGCAGATCAGTGGTGGTCACTTACTGGCCCTACTTCCAAGTTGGAACCCGATTTTGGGTGGACTCGTTTCCGTGAACTATTGGAGGCGAGGTT
Source organism: Heliosperma pusillum (assembly GCA_022085475.1). Classification (NCBI taxonomy): domain Eukaryota; kingdom Viridiplantae; phylum Streptophyta; class Magnoliopsida; order Caryophyllales; family Caryophyllaceae; genus Heliosperma; species Heliosperma pusillum. Next base: position 1,368 of record JAIUZE010074597.1, on the reverse strand, counting down.
CTATCCGGATGAATTGAGACAGCAGAAACTGAAAGAATTCATGGACTTCAAACAAGGAGTTCTCTCAGTTCAGAAGTTCACAACCAAGTTCAACGAGTTGGCTCATTATGCCACTCGGCTTATTTCAAGGGAGGAAGACAAGGCCTTCTTTTACCTAGGAAAGGTTTCTCCTCAGGTGAAGGGCAAGATCAGTAGGAGTGCTACTTCTTTTGTCTCTATCTACAATGATGCCATTTGGGCAGAGAGTTCTATTCGGGAGATTGCCGACGAGGCTCGTTCCTCGTATGTTGCTCCTAATTCTTATGGCAAGAGACCATTATATCCTACGTCTCGACCTTCCTTTTCCTCCTCTTTCTCAAATAAGAGGAGGAATTTTCAGAGTGGACAAGCAACTCGAAGTAACAGTCCATTCGTCCCGAGCAACAACAACGATCTTCAGGGTCGTATCTGTTTTAGGTGCAAGATGCCTAGGCAACCCGGTATGGGCTGTTTCAACCAGCCAATTGTGTGCTATGCTTGTCAGAAACCGGGACACCAGGCTAATGTATGTCCTGATAGGAAGAAGATAGCTTCTACACCAGCTAATTCTGGGAGACCGAAGGGTCGAATTTTCATCATGAGCCGCGCTGAGGCCGATGCTCAACCAGATATTGTGACTGGTATGTTTTCAATTTAAGAAATACCGTGTTTAATTTATACGGGAACTTCTTTGTCCTTTAGTTCAATGAGGCTATCCGATAAATTACCTCTCAAAGCTTCAGTTGGAGAAAGTACTCCTATATCTTTACCGTCCGGAGATGTGTTTTCATGCTCTTATCTTCATTCGGACATTCCTATATCAATAAACGGATCTACTTTTCCGGCTAATATCTTTCTTTCTTTCCTCTTTCTATTTGATTTATTCTTTCGAATGTTCCGTTCATTCTATCGAATATCATTTCTTATAGGTAGATTACTAAAAGCTTTAGTTAGAAATTTTAGGCATAGATAGTAGAGTTATTACCTTTACTATGAAATTTTTGAACTAAAAGCTTTTGAAAATATTTTAATGATTTCAAGTAGTTTTACCGTCAAGGAGTGTTGAGACTCGTTATTGGAGACGTTCGATAACTAGTTTCCTCATTTATTGATGCGAAAAAGTATCTTTTAAAGTCTTTGACTTGGGACGTCGATGTTCTTAACAGCTGACGAGAACCTTCCGTACCATTGATAAGACTCAGTAGTTTTATTACAAATATATTTTTAACAGTTTTGAAATAGACCTACATATATGTTACTTTCCTTCTTCTAAGTTTCGGGGACGAAACTTTTTAAAAGGAGGGGTGATTGTAACAACCCGAAAAGTACCCGATTTTTTCTAGTAAAATA
>JAIUZE010074594.1:0-58483 GCA_022085475.1 Heliosperma pusillum | reverse complement strand
TCAATAACTCAATTCCTAAGCTGACTAATCATATTATAAATACGAATTCTAACATAGAAATCATATAAAACACGTAAATGATATCGAGTAACCCTTCACCGTTACCTTTACGCGTCTTTAATCGATTCTAAACCTTCCTAGTCTCCACCTACATACAATTAGATAATAAAAGATGAATATCATTCACCTTGAGAAAGACGGATAATTTAAAAAGCGAGAAAGACGGTAATTTTATTACCAATACGGATAGAGGAAGGTAAGAGGGGAAGAATGAGACGAACTTACGTGAATTCCAATAAGAAACGAAGGAGATACGGTGATTCAAAGATGGATCAAAATTGGAGGCAAGGGTTTTTGATATTTGCTTAAGGAAGAAGTAAGGGTTTTGGTTTGTGTTGAATGAAATAGATTAAGAAAGTATGAGATATTTATGGGAAAAAGTCAACAAAAGTCAAACTCGCCTTAAGACGGGATTCTCATGGAATCTCGCGAAAATTCCAGATACGAGCTCGGAAATTCTAAATTCGACTCGGAAAATTAAATTTACGGTTAAAACTAAATTTCGCTGAAAAGTTTCCGTAAAATATTTTCACTATAAAAATAGGGTACATTTCCGGGTGTTACACACCATCTCCCTGAGGATCGACCCCTACTTCCCTAATTACATTAATTTGTTATTAGCCTAGCCTGGGTAATTATCTTTGACCAGGGCTTGCGACAGGCCCGATCAAATTTTGGCGCCGTTGCCGGGGAGCACGGTTTAGTTTTCCTTTTTCTTGTGATTTTTATTGCAATTAGTTTTATCTAGTCTTTAGAAATCCAAATTCCTTCAAGACCTCTCTTGATTTTTCATCTTAGCTTTTCAATCTTATGCCCAGATCTTCTAGACTAGGGACCCCTATCTCTTTAGACCCCGATCTAGAAAGGACTCTGCGTAGGAGACTAAAGCTATTCAACGAAATCTCAAAAGCTTCTGATACTTCAAGTTTAGACAGTATTCGTGAGAATTACTCGGATATTTTATCTAATCTTGAAGGAGAAGAAGGTCCATTCTCATCTCCATTCTCAAAAACCAATCAACCTTCAAACAACACTCCATCTTCATCTTCACAAAAGAAAATGGTTCGACTTTCAGACCATTCCAAACCAACTGCAGATACACTTCCAAGGGGTATTGCTACACCCCAAATCACAGCCCGAAACTTTGAAATCAAACCTGCCTTCATCAGTTTAATAGAAAGAAGTCAATTTGGTGGCAATGCCACAGAAGATCCCAACCTTCATATTCAAAACTTCTGTGACTATTGCTCCACAATTAGACAAACTGGGGTATCCCAAGAGCAGATTAGGGAAATGCTCTTTCCCTTCTCTTTAACAGGAAAGGCTAAACTTTGGATCAATAGCCTTGGCCGAGTTGCCTTAGGAATAGCCGACTGGGATAGTCTAGCTCTTGCTTTCCATCAAAAGTACTTCCCACCAGAACGAACCGCACTCTTACGGAGTCAAATCACTGGATTCCGTCAGAGAGGCGATGAAAGCCTTTATGAGGCATGGGAAAGGTACAAGGAATTACAAAGAGAATGCCCTCATCATGGCCTTGATTCATGGTTCTTAGCTATCACCTTCTACAACGGTTGTTGTGGCGAATCGCGTCTTATCCTCGACTCCGCTAACAATGGCCGTTTCGATCAGATCGATGTAGAAATAGCTAGTGGAACTATCGAGTCAATGTCAATTCACGACTCTCAGTATAGCAACTCACGTGCTATGCCGCTCAAAACCAAGCAGGAAGATTCAAGCAAAGTAGCACTCCTAGAAGCCCAATTAGCCCTTCTGCAACAACAAGTAGGAAGCTCTTCCCAATCCAAGCAACATGTTAACGTCACTAACCACGTAGTGGTATGTGAGACATGTGGGGTTGGAGGACACAGTTTTCAAGAATGTAGGAGTTCGCTAGAGCAAGTCAATGCCTACCAAGCATACAGGCAGGGCAATGCTTTCTCAAACTTCTATAATGAGAACACAAAGAACCATCCTCTTTTGTCCTACAAAAGCACCAACATTCAGAATCCCCACCATCAGATTCAACAACCATTCATACCACATCAACAGAAGCCCTATAATCCACCTGGTTTTCAAAACCAGAGACCTCCATTTCAACCTAACTTCAATCAACCTTACCAACACCAACACCAACACCAACACCAACCTCAACACCAACCACCCCAAAATCAAAGCCAACCCAATGACTCAAGCCTGAGCAAAATTGAATCCATGCTTCTCCAAGTTGTTCAAAAACAAGATTCAATGTTTGCTCAACTTCAAAAGAGTGATCAAGCTCAAAATGCTGCCATCAAGATGCTTGAAACTCAAATGGCCCAATTGGCTGCCTCTAATACCCAAAGGAAACAAGGCGAACTCCCACCTCATGTTGAGCAACCGAGGGACACCGCTAATGCTATCACTCTTAGGAGTGGTACCACTTATAAGGAACCTCAGCAACCCAAGGAAACAATAGTTGAGCCAACACCAGTAGAGAGCCAAAAAAAATTCCCAACCATCCACCGCTAAGGAAGCAGAAAACAAAGAAAAGAAGGATGAACCTGTGAAGGAACCCATCAAAATCCAAGTTCCATTTCCCCAACGCTTGAGGAGAAATTATAAGGAAACCCAGTTTAGCAAATTCATGGAAGTGGTCAAAAACCTCCAGGTAACGGTTCCCTTCACTGAGTTAATCACTTAAATCCCTTCTTACACAAAATTCATGAAGGATATCTTAACTAAGAAGAGGACTTTAGATGATGTTGAAATCATAGCATTCACAGCTGAGTGCAGTGCTTTGTTACAAAATAAGTCCCCTCCTAAGTTAAAGGATCCCGGTAGTTTCTCTATACCTTGCACTATAGGCACCTACACAATCGATAAAGCTCTATGCGATCTAGGTGCCAGTGTAAGCGTCATGCCCTATTCCATATGTGAAAAGTTGAATATGAGAATTCTCAAATGCACCAGTATCACTCTGCAAATGGCAGACCGTTCTTTAAAACAACCTATGGGAGTTTTTAGAAGATGTGCCTGTCAAAGTAGGAAAGTTTTTCATTCCCGTCGATTTCATCGTGTTAGATATGGCTGAAGATTCTCAAATCCCTATTATTTTAGGAAGGGCATTTTTACACACTGTCGGAGCAGTAATCGATGTTAAGAATGGAAAACTGACATTAGAAGTAGGTGATGATAAAGTCACCTATAACTTGAACAGTGCAATGAAAAGCCCAATGCTAGAGGAGTCTTGCTGCTTTATTGATATTGTCGACTCCATTGTTGATGAATCTCTGTATCCATCAATAATTGAGGATCCTTTAGAGGCAATCTTGTTGTTGGAGGATATCTCTGAGAATGACAATTTCGAGATCAGTGAGTTGGAAAAGGATTCGACCAGAGAAGAGATACCATCAGAAGAAATTAAAGAGTTCATAAGCTTGATTGATACTCCTGCCAAGGCAGAAGTACAAAACCCTGAACTAAAACCTCTTCCCTCGAATCTAAAATATGATTTTTTAGATGAATCTGAGTATTGCCCAGTCATAGTGAGTGTTCTCCTAGATGAAAATCAGTTAACCTCACTATTGACTGTCTTGAAAAAGCATAGAAAGGCAATAGGTTACAAACTCGAAGATTTAACAGGCATAAGCCTAGACTTCTGCATGCATAGAATCAATTTAGAAGAAGGCCAAAAACCTTGTGTTCAAGGTCAACGCCGTCTTAATCCCAACATGCAGGAAGTAGTTAAAACTGAAGTTATGAAATTGCTAGATGCTGGCATAATCTATGCAATCTCTGACTCTAAATGGGTTAGTCCTGTTCAAGTTGTTCCCAAGAAAGGAGGAACAACAGTAGTCAAAAATGAGAAGAATGAGCTCATCCCCACAAGGATTGTGACGGGATGGCGTATGTGTATTGACTACAGAAAGCTGAATCAATCAACTAGGAAAGATCACTATCCTCTACCCTTCATTGACCAAATGCTAGAGAGGTTAGCTTGTCACAAGTATTTCTGTTATCTAGATGGTTACTCAGGATTTTTCCAAATCCCTATCCACCCTGAGGACCAAGAGAAAACCACCTTCACCTGTCCCTATGGTACTTTCGCTTATCGCAGAATGCCATTTGGCTTGTGTAATGCACCTGCCACTTTCCAGCGTTGCATGACTAGTATCTTCTCAGATTTTGTTGAATCTATCATGGAAGTATTTATGGACGACTTCAGCGTCTATGGCATTTCCTTTGATAATTGTTTGACAAATCTATCCAGAGTTCTAAAACGCTGTGAAGAAGTCGACCTTGTTCTCAACTGGGAAAAGTGTCACTTCATGGTGAACGAAGGTGTAGTTTTAGGTCACATCGTTTCAGAAAGAGGTATAGAAGTGGATCGAGCTAAGATCCAAGTTATTGAACAGCTGCCACCCCCTGCTAATGTAAAAGGAATCAGGAGTTTCCTTGGCCACGCCGGTTTCTACCGACGATTTATAAAATATTTTTCAAAGATAGCCAAGCCCCTGACTGAGCTCTTTTTCAAGGATGCACCTTTCAATTTCACAAAGGAATGCCTTGAGGCATTCAACAAAATCAAACGTGCTTTGATCACCGCACCTATAATCCAGTCGCCTAATTGGAATCTGCCCTTTGAACTGATGTGCGATGCGAGTGATTATGCCGTAGGAGTTGTTTTAGGGCAAAGAAAGGAAAAGTTCCTTCATGCGATTTACTATGCTAGTAAAACCCTAGATCCTGCCCAAATCAACTATGCCACCACTGAGAAAGAACTTCTCGCCATTGTCTATGCCTTAGACAAATTTTGCTCGTACCTAATAGGATCAAAAGTTATTGTCTACACTGACCATGCTGCCTTGAAATATCTGCTTTCAAAGAAAGACGCAAAACCTAGACTTATCCGATGGATCTTACTCCTTCAAGAGTTTGATTTAGAGATCCGGGATAAGAAAGGAGCAGAGAATGTAGTCGCTGACCACCTCTCAAGGATAAGAGTAACTGAAATAGGATTACCAACGCCAATTAATGATTCGTTCGTTGATGATTCATTAATGGCAATTGCGGACTCTTCTCCTTGGTATGCTAATATTGCCAACTTCCTTGTCAGTCGCCAGCTACCCTCCGACCTTTCTTATAGCCAAAGAAAGAGATTTCTGCATGATGCAAAATCCTTTGTTTGGGATGATCCCTATCTTTTCAAGCAGTGTTCAGATGGTCTATATAGACGTTGTATCCCCCAGTGGGAAGTAAAAGGAGTTTTAGAAGGATGCCACTCATCTGTTTATGGTGGTCATCATGGTCCGTCCAAGACCGTAGCCAAAGTCTTACAATCCGGGTTTTTCTGGCCCTCGATGTTTAAAGATTCAAGAGACTTTGTTATGGCTTGTGATGCTTGTCAGTGGGTCAAATATCCAAAAGACATGAAATGCCTCAAAACGGCATATTAGAAGTCGAGATATTCGATGTCTGGGGTATTGACTATCAAGGACCATTCCCTTCTTCAAATAGAAATCGTTACATTTTAGTCGCTGTCGACTATGTTTCAAAGTGGGTAGAAGCAATTGCCACCCCCAACAATGATGCTAGAGCTGTGATACGACTATTTAAAAAGATCATCTTTCCGCGTTTTGGTGTACCCAGAACCGTGATAAGTGATCGAGGAACTCATTTCGGAGAAAAGCAGTTAGACACTCTGCTTGCCAAGTATGGTGTGTATCACAGACGAGGTTTAGCCTACCACCCCCAGACCAGCGGTCAAGTAGAAGTTTCGAACAGAGAGCTAAAAACAATTCTTCAAAAAGTAGTCTCGAAATCTAGAACCGATTGGAGTAATAAGCTCGATGACACCTTATGGGCTTATCGCACAGCTTTCAAAACCCCGATTGGAACATCTCCCTATTGGTTGGTTTATGGAAAGGCCTGTCATCTCCCCGTTGAGTTAGAGTACAAAGCTCACTGGGCTATCAAAGAACTCAACTTAGACACTAAGCGTAGCGCTGATAGACGACTTTTGCAACTGAATGAGCTAGAAGAGTTTCGTTTGCAAGCTTACGAGAATTCTAGGATTTATAAAGAGAAAACGAAGCGTTGGCATGACAAGAGGATAATCAGAAAAGAATTCAATGTCGGTGACCAAGTACTTCTCTTCAACTCCCGTTTGAAAATTTTTCTGGGAAAACTTCGATCAAGATGGTCTGGACCATTCACTGTCACATATGTAAGCAAATACGGTTATGTGGAAATAATGACTAGTGATGGTGAAAAATTCAAGGTCAATGGTCACCGATTGAAACTCTACTATATCAATTCCATTATCGGATGCTTAGATATTGTCTATATAGAGCGTCAATCCCCAACCAGATGATTTCATAGGAGTATTCGTCGAGCGGGACGTTAAACCAGCGCTTCTCGGGAGGCAACCCGTGTTTCCTTTCCTTTTTGCATTTTTTTTGCATTCCCTTTTTCGTTGTTTTGTTAGGATTTATTTTGCAGATGAAAGAGTTTTTGAAGAATCTATAAAGACCTTCCTTGTCAAGTCCAAAAGACTAGCTTGGGGGAGTCCACGCTGACTAGTAAGCTTCACTCTCCTTTCATCTTTTTCCCTTTTTACCCTTCTTCCCATTGAGCATCTCGTTGCATATTTAGTCTTTGTGCTCACATTGAGGACAATGTGATGTTTAGCTTGGGGGAGGGATTGCATTTTCCCATTTTGCATTTTAGTTGTTTATATTTTTCAAATTTCTGAATAAGAGAAAAATTTAAAATTTTGAACATAATTGAATGCATTTCATGCTTTGCTTGCTTGTTTACTATGCTATCATGTTACATTTCCCAAAACTTAGAGCTTTCAAAAGATAATGATTAAATATTCATTGAATTGTGCATACATGGGGAAGTCTTGTACACTGTAGGCATGGAATGAATCTATAGATGAGTACGCTTGATCTTGACATTTGGCAAGTTACATATATTGTAAGGTAGAACCTCCTTAGGCTGGTACATCTATACCCAGTCTCATTTAGGTGTGTGTATTTCTCCTTGTGATGTGTGTCATATCAAAACGCATAAGTATGGTTCTCATTTCATTCCTATAAGCATTGCATTCATGATTCACTAAGATTCGAAGCCTTTTTCACTTTGAATTACCCCTCAAAATTAGCCCCTTCATACAAATGTTTCATAAGATAACAGCTACATATAAAAATTGCCTACCTTGTTGAGTTAGCAGCTAGACTATGGTGTACGGGTGCTCCTTTGAGAAGATATGTTCTTTTATGTCAAAGTGAATTTGGGAGAACCAAAATGTTTAAGAAGTGATGTTATGTTCAGAAAAAAAAAAGAGAAAGAAGAAAAAAAAAAAATGAAATAGAAAAATTAAAAAATTAAAAAAAAAAAAAAAATCGAAATAAAAGAAAGAAAAAGAAATAAAAGAAGAAGTTGTGAGTATCTCCTCAAAATGTCAATTAAATGTTTAGAAGGAGTTCACTCTTGTGTTTCGTGTGTAATAAGCCAATCCGTTCCTTCTGGCTTCGTTATTCGTCTTTTGGGAATTAATCGAAAGTTTGGATTGAGTATTCATTTATCATCGGTCAGTTGCTAGCTCATCCTAACCTTCACATGACCATAACTGTTTATCCACATTTCACCCATTTCCCAGCCTTCTTCTTATTTTTTCCGGCTTCTTTTCTATGTGCATTGTGATCTTTGACTTGTGTTTTGAATTGTTTACCATATTAGACTGCAGACACATTTTTATAAGTCGTAGATAGGTGAGGGTCTCAAAAAAACATTTACACATAAAGAAATCACCTTTTGCATACATGAGTGTTCGAGTGTGCCGTGAGAGTCCATTTGTCAAAAAGATCATGCAATAGCCGAAAATTCTGTAGTGAAAATCTTTGTGTTGCGCCGTTATGTAAATCTCAGCCATGATTATGTATCATTCTTGCCCACGTTGTTTTTGGGTTATGATTCATTATGTTTCCAAAGTTTTACGTTGAGATTTGTTTCTTGATGGTGTAGTAGCCAATGCTTGCAACCATTGTCCTGGTATTGTTTGTTATGTTTGCTTGAGGACAAGTAAGGGTTTAGCTTGGGGGAGTTTGATAAGTTAATATTTGTATGATTTTAATCCCCAATTTAGCTCGGTTTTGTATGTCATTTGTGCTTTGTTCAGCCATTTTATGAGCTAATATCGTCTTCTAGGCGAATTCCTATGTTCTAACCTGTTTTGTAGGGAAAGTGACGTTTCTGCGCCCTTTTTCTATATTCCCGAGCATTTGCCTAGAACCCGACGATTTGAGAAGCAAGCTTGACCAAGTCAAAGGCATTCCAAGAAGGTTCACTGATTCAAAAGAAAGAAGAAGCAAAGACGATTTCGCAGTTGTCGGAAGATCGATCAGTTAGGCAAAGAAATCATCATTTTACATCAAACCCTATCAACAAGCCCGACTCAAAGGTCAAGGGGGATAATGAAAGTCAAGTCATAGGCCAAGGGAGATGAAACAAAAGTCAAAGCACCAAGAACACTATATACCCGATCGGGTATGTGGTGAACCCGATCGGGGATGTTTGCTGATCTGAGCTTTTGCTTCGACTTCCTCTTTTTTGTCCTATGTGATGAATGCATAACCCCTTCCCCACGAAACCTACTGTTATATAAAGAGAGCCTCAGCCACACTTCTCAACACACAATGAAAAACATCTTAAGACACAATTAGATACACTTCTCTACAATTAGAAACCCTAGATTAGGAGGAGAGAAACCTAGCCTCTCTTCTCTCATTTTCTTCTTCCTTTTTGTCCTTAGTTTCTTAGCTTATTTCTGTCTTTAATTCATCAAATCCTTAGCCTAGATCAATAAAAGTTCCATCTTTTTAATCTACTTTATGTGGTTCAAGTATTGTAATTCGTGAATCAACTATTCTATGCAAGGAATTTCTGTTACGGTTGTTTATATTTCATCATTGTCGTTGTTGATCATCATCTAGGTATTCCTATTTTATCTTTTGTTTAAAGTCTTATTGTTTCTTATTTGATTGCTATTTTCTTTACGTGTTGTTTTAGATTCAATTTCAATATCGTTGTAATCATTTCTTTCCCCTAGATAGTCAATTTAGCGCTGTTATTATCGCCAATTAAAGAGTCTTAAAATATTACCAAAACCAAATAAACATGTCTATCCTAGTTTTTATTATTAACATCATCTTAGATCTAAACACCACCATGAGTGAGTAGTCGTTTTTCTAGGGTGTAGGGTAGCCATGTAGGTTGATTAAAAGATGATAATTAGATAAAAGAAATTGTGCCTTTAAAACATTGTGTCTATGCATGTTTGGACTATAACGATAGTTAACGATTCCTGATCAAAATCATTGACTAAAATGGAATTTTTTTCCAAAGTAGAAATACGTGAATTGAATAGACAAAGCATGACATGGTAGATTAGACCTAGTAAATTGCCTAAAAGCCTGCTAGACTATCTGATCTATGATTGTAATAAACACATCATTCTTACGAACTCACAATGAATTATTTGCATGTTCTAAATCCAATTTCATCAATATGTTAATCTACATGTGTGAACCTATTTCCCTAGATCCTTTTATCATTGTTAATTCATCACCCGCTTTATTGTTTTCGTTTTGATTTGTTTTTATTTTGTTTTCATTTATACTTTTTATTAGTTTAGAAATCAAAACCCCAAAACCCAGATACTTGTTAGATAAGACCCAATTGCAAGACATTTCACATTCTATAGGAAACACCATCTCCCTGAGGATCGACCCCTACTTCCCTAATTACATTAATTTGTTATTAGCCTAGTCTGGGTAATTATCTTTGACCAGGGCTTGCGACAAGCCCGATCAAGACCTGACCCATAACTAACTTAATTCGAAAAGACTTAAAGTGACCCAAAATGGCCCAAAAGTAATTTAGCCAATAATCCGAAAACGACCTCACCTAAAATGACCATACTTGAAAGTGACCCGACCTGAAATGACCCGACAATAGGTCACCCGAAATCTACCTGAAACCCGAGATGATCCGACCCGATCAAAATTTATGTAAGACTCGAAATGACCCAACCCAAACTGACCCGACCCAAATCTGATCGACCTGGTTGGCCACCTCTAACTACATGATAACTTCGTGTGTTTTTCGAATTTTACATGGTATCCCTTACTTTTTCGAAATTATATTATGTACTTTTTGATGATCTTTTGGGCATAATTTGGCATATCGTTAACATAAATATCGTTTAGGCAATGATAAACATATATTCTTTGTAAAAGTTGAAAACTCAATTTTTAGTAGTTTGGGTATTTTAAGTACTATTTAGTAAGTTTAAGGGTATCAGTGATAGTTTTAAAGAATGAGAGGTATCACGTAGAATTCGAAAAAACACCAAAGAAAAATGAAGATAAAGAAAAAGACTACTCCTAATCCTAGTGTTCATGCTTGTTTGGTTAAACTAGGATTAGACATGGTGGAACAAGTTTGTTAGAGGTGTCGATAGTCCGGGTATTGGAGTGGATTAGGGCTGACCAAGTTTCAGTCTAGATCGTAAAAATGGACAGAACAGGACCATTTGGTCTGGATCGAACTCGAAACAATTCTTTTAGGCCCGATACTCAGTTTACACTTTTTTAAGTTTCGGTTTTCGGTATCTTCTGGTCCGATACATGATCGGTTAGGAAGACTCCCCTTGGCAACCACATGGATCACCCTTTGCTTGCATCTCACCATTAATGACCATGTGCTTGAGAAGGTTAGGGACTCGACATACAAACCAAACACAAACATCCAACAATTCCAAGTATGCAATCCAATATGTCATCAAATGTAAGCATACACACTCTCACGGTAAATGACACGCTCTAGCATATGTTCTTTGAAAGACAAGACGAAATAGTCCACGCGATCAACGTTTCCCTGAACCGTATACGATAAACGTGTCGTATACTCAAGACTCTAATCCTCCCGGTAGGACGACAATAATACGGAAGTCTTAGTCTAAACTTGGCCAGACTCTCGGGATAAACCCTCCCGATTCGACATGCGATAAACCCTCGCATCCAAGACTCGATCCTCCGGCTAAACCCACACGGAAGCGAGTACCCCATATTCGGCTAAACCCGCTCGAAAGAGGCAGAAAGAGTACAAGTATCATCTTCTGGCTAAACCCGCACGGCGATGAGGTCATGAATAAACAAGCAAGTACGCTACATGCAATGACACCACCTCGCAAGGATACAACATTTGACGGTCGGGTTGACCAACGCATAACGTCCGCCTCCCAACAACGTCGTCAATCCCACTAAAACAAATGCACAAGAATTAAGGTTGTACCCCTATCGCTCCGACATCAAGTCTAACAAGTATAGAGGTGCAACCGGTAAATGAGAGTTCAAAACATCCAATAAACAAGACTCGACCCATAACTCAAGGAATAAGTGACTTGAAAAGGGAAACATGCTAAAACCGTCACTAAACATGTGATAAAATCATGTGAGATATCATATAGTTTAAACATGAATATTTAATGTCATTACGTAAGTTTACAAGGTAAAAAAACCATACAAACCATTACATGTGAATAACTAAAAGAAGAAAAGGAGAAAAAGAGGTGCAGGGGGTCCCAGCCGGTCAGGGGTACCGGCGGCCGGGTACCTGTCTGGGAAGCACACCAACACAGAACAACAACAACAACAACAACAACAACAACAACAACAACAACAACAACAACAAAGAAGGGGCTCCCAGCCGGTTGGGGTGGCCGGCGGCTGGGTACCCGGCTGGGGCACCCTTCACATACCAAAACCAACTTTGAAAAATGTAGGGGGACTCCCAGCCGGTGGGGCGGCGGCCGGCTACCCGGCTAGGACACACATTACTCAAAATCCCCCAAAACTTAACAATTATAAAGCAGGGAGCTCCCAGCCGGTCATGGGGTGGCGGCCGGCTACCTGGCTGGGACACGCATCACACGAAAACACCATGAACCAACAACTACTCCAATCCAATTTTACCCAATCATTCTTACTAACATTAATGATCATCATACCACATTAAATGCAATACATAAGTGCCAAATCATTACATATAATCATTTAAAGCATCATAGAATCATCATTTATGATACTAAACATAAGATTAAACAATAACAAGACAAGTTCAATATTATCAACACCAATTTCCACTAGTTTAAGCATATGAGAGGAAATTCAACAACACTAACATGAACTTGCACAATTTAAACATATGAGATGAAATCCAACATATAAATGAGTAGTAAGCACAAAATCATGCTAGTATAATATAATTAACTCATATCTCGTGTGAAAATCTATCCTAAACACATAAGACGCGTCGTGATGGTGTCGTCACAGTTTGGCGACTCTGCTGGGGAAGATACACTTAGACTAAGTCTGGTGTTACCCATGGTAAACTTGAATAAGGTTGGTGCTTAAAGTTGTTCTTAGTTTAGAACCCGTGAAAGGTTGCACGGGTATATAAAAAAGAAAATTATATATAGATACCAATGTTTAATATTTATCATAAATTTTCAGAAGCTCGGGCTAATCATAAATCCGCCCCTGTCATTTAGTGACTTTTTAGTTTTCAAAACAAAATAAACCATCTCCTTCTAAAACATCTTCTCGCCGCCGACATCACATATCCCCGCCGTCGCCGCCCTCTCGTCGTCGACAGTCGATACTCGATACCAAAGGGTATTAAATTCACCACTCACCAGTCGATACTCGATACTCACCAGGTTCCCTAATTTCTTGTTTCCTTGATTTGTTATTCTAGGGTTTTGCTTGCTTTTCCTTAAATCATAGATTCATATTTCATAGTCAGTTTTTATGTAAATTAAATTCATATAGGATTTTTATTTGTAAACAAAGGGTATTATTGATTTGATTATTTGATGTTGTTAATTGAATTGGGATGTTGGTGTTTTTAATTGAATTGAGATGTTGGTGTTTTTGATGTTACAATGTTGGTATTGTTACTGAATTAGCATTTCTGACTCTCTTGGCTAGACTAGATTGTATTTGGCCGATGCCCGTTAAAAGGTTATGGGGCTGAGGGCCCTCGTTAGCATGTTTGTATTTTTGATGGACAAATGATATTATTGATTAGGACGAACAAAGGGTATTTTTGATGTTACGATGTTGGTGGTGTTATTGAATTAGCATGTTTGTAGATTAAAAAAAGCATTATACATTGATACTTCACAATATATAAACTTCATTAAGGCCGCAAATGAGCGGCAACTTTTAGCACAACGCGTCGATTGGGTTTACCCCGATCAAGCGGCCACTACCCCTTCTATGACAATGCATGTAGCCAAGGGGCTATCTCGGCCGAGTACAGGTCAATCAAGTAAGACTTTGGGGACTCAGGAAATGGTCCACTCCGTCAAGTTGGTGGTCCACTCTACCGAGTGAAATTCCACTCTTAACTAATAATGCAATATCTTCAGCAAGCCCTTGGAAATAATTATACATATAGTAGAGTAAATTTACTCTTCTAAATAATAAGTAGGATACCGTTACGCTTCTAATGACACAGGTAAAGTCCGTTAACTTTCCTAGATGGTCAGTAGAGTACATTTACTCTTCTCAATGATTAGTAGGGTACCGTTACTCTAACTTAATCCTAACTAAATTTTTAATAAAAAATTTCACGCGTCCTTCAACAAATCGTCCATATTTAATTTTCTGTTTCACTAAAAAAAAAAACTCAAACAACTTACAAAAATCAATATTTTAACTATATTTGCAAATTTAAGTAAAAATTAAAAGTTATTGTAATTTTATGTTTAGATCAAAATTCGTTAATAACTTACAAAAAAAAGTTTTAACACCGGATAAATTGGGATATTTGAAACCGAATATCCAAAAATTCGGATAATCGAAAACTGGATATCCGAATTTTTAAAACTAGATACGGATATCAAATTTTCAACATCAAAGAATAAAGATACTTGATGACCGAGCAAATGATTAGCATTTTACAAACTAATTTGGTGAAGACCATTTAGACCCCAATCAAAGACTTGAGGAACATTCAATCTCCTCCTTCGGAAACTCACAAGTTACCCTCACAATATCCTAAATAAATTTCACCACCACCTGCTCCGCGACCGCCCCGTGGACCGCCTACCTGCGCCGTCCACCAACGCCACCACTTACGCCGCCATCCTCTTCTATCACTTTCCCCTTGTTTCTTGTGTAAGTTTTTTCTAGGGTTTGTTAATTTACAAACTAATTAAACTTTGTTTTGTGATTATTCATCCTAAATTGTATTTTGGATGTTTGTAGCTTGTTTTTGTTGAATTGCCAGTTGATTATAATTCGCAATATCTGTACCAAGAAATTTCAATTAAGCATGTTGCCTAATTTGTGATTTTGGTGATATAATTTGTGATTTAGGTGTTTTTTGCATTTACAATTTTTACGATGACCCGTTTTGAAGAGTTGGAAGCGAGTTTATCGAGTGAGTCAGATGATGAAAACGAGTCCCATAAAGACGCCGGGGAGGTGAGCAAGTACAAAATAATGGGTTATGGTGCGCCCAAAACAATTTAGGTTGATGATACAAAGTATTTGATAACCTTTGTAATACTTATCGTACTTGTCATGGTAATCATGTATAGATGTGGCTATGCAGAAGGAGCATCCTTAGCTAGAAGTTTTGTTACCTCCTTTTACTTGGAGTGGGGGGTGCGTGGATAATTGCTCTACTTAGGTATTTTGATGATGGGATAAGTTTTTGGACATTCTCTTTAGGGAGAGAATCTAAGCTATTTCATTATGGGAAAATTTTTTGTGTATCTCTTAAAGAACATGTATGGTCAATGGGTTTTGTCAACCTTTGAAGGTGTATTTGTATAGGAAGTTTATCGGGTAATCGTGTATGAAAAATCTAGGAATCGGGCAATGACAATGTCTAAACCTAGTGTCCCCTCTTTGTAATATTGCTAATGTAATCACGCCTTCCACGTTTATATATGAAAAATTATAAGGCAATTGCTATTAATTTGGACCCTCTCTATTTGTGATTTGTTTTTTTTTTTTTTACATAAAGCACTCTTAAGCCTTGCAGCTTAATTCTTATATGACTTTGTGGGTATGAGTGAAATTTGATGTGTACGAAATAAATGGTCATTTGCATATGAATTACGAATTTCAAATTTAATATGTTGGTCTAGGTTATCTTTTATGCAATTCATTTTCCTTTCAGGTTTGCTAATTGCTTCTAGCCTCGGTCAACCGTTACAAATCTATTAGTTATTTTCCCGATAAACATGTCATATGCAAAATACTCAAAACCATATACATGAAATCATGCATTTTAATGAATTACAAGATAGCCATGAGAGTTTAGCGGTTGTGAGGGATTTGCTTGTGTCGTGTGACTCTGTGAGTACAAGGTCAAGCTTGTAAACTGAGTGTGTTCTAGACAAGAGTTACATGGGTTGAGTCTAGCAGTTTGGGATCTGAACCGTACCTTTGAGTGGCTTGGGACGCTGACATGTCTCTTGTGAAAGGACATGACAGTTTTGAACATCTTCCGTATGCTATACGACAAGAAGGCGGGATTAAGGGCCACACTTTTTGATTTGTTAAACCCATAAGCCTGATATTGTTTACTTGGGCACGTTAGTGGGTTTATGATCATATTGGTGGGTCGTGTGGCCTGTTTATATAGTGCCCTGCATTAGGCGGGGTGTGTGTGTGTCAAATGTAGTGTTGATTAATATAAATCTGTAGTATAACCGAAGGTTAGAATTGAACTAAATTACAAGCGAAGGTTTGATTAATTCTCACTTTGGTTATCCATAGACTGTAGTATAATATATCTAATATTGAATTTCATGAAAGATTGAGAATCATTTATCAGATGCATCATATCGAACGGTTGGATTTGAAGTTTTGAACTTTACTACCCAAGTCACACGCTCTGAAACATTCTGCATCTCTACCTTTTCAAATACCTCTCACCGACACCGATATCGCTCTTTGCTTCACACGGAAAGAAGGTACCTTATTTATTTATATATTGTTTGCTCTTTTTCCCCATTTGATTTTATTTATATAATTTTTGCCACAATTTTTGCTTTCGGCTTTCTGCTAGTGTATATTGTATGATGGATGATTTTGATTGTTGAGCTGTTTATATTATGAAATTTTATCAGATGAATATCTTCTAGTAAGTTTTAGTAATGTGGCGTGTTACGGCTCAATTCGATTATGATTGTGCAAACTTTACTACTTCAGTTAAAGCTATATACATTTTAGTGACGAATTAGGCTTCAATAAGTTTTAGTCATTTTACTTCTCGCTACACCCATGGTTATGTGCTAACTTTCCTTTAGGGGTTTTTTATTATGATTGTTGAGACGGTTTTATTTGGCATGACTGATCGTGGATGGGGGTTTGACGGCCTAGAATCGTTATGGTTCGAGTGTGTGTCTACCGTGAGCGTGTTTGTATTGTATTTTTTTTGTCATTGTTTATTCTTTTGAATGTTATATATGCAAATATGATTGTCTTTGTTAATTGGGTTTGTGATTGTTCATTGTTTTGATTTCTATATATGCAAACATGGTGTAAATTGGTGTCAACATATTTGGAAATTGTATAAATGTTAGTTTTGTCTCAATTTGTGTATTAGTCTTCCACCTCCCTGCTTAGTTTGAGTTTAATTTTGTAGTTGATGTTGAGTTGGTTTGTGTGATGGATGATGTGTGGATTTTGATAAGCGAGATCTCTAGGCCTCTAGCCAGTGGCAGAATGATGATTTTGCTTAGCTGTTTGTCGGGTCCTTGGTTACTAGGGTTGCCATTACTAATTTTATTTTAGTATTTCAAAGAATAATTTAGAGACATGCAATGATGCCTTATTTTAAATCAGGTATGGCTTTTAAAGGCTGCGGAAAGTAGCTGGACACAATAGCACTTCTGTGGGATGAATTGGACAGAAGTGTGAAATTGTACATTGAGGACACAGTTTCGTCAAATGGGCCAGCTAGCTGTCTCTTACGTTTATTAAAGTTGGGACAAAAACAAACTGATATTCCAACGTCTTTGTGTGATCATCTTATGGGGAAGTACATGGTTTTTGATCAGCGTTTGGATTTCTATTCATTTTCTATGAATAAATTGATCATGAATGTCACGCTAGAAGAAGTTCAATTTTTGACACAATTACTCATTGATGGGATGCCTGTTTTATCGGCTAATGCCCGCGACGAGGAATGATTTTTTCGATTATTTAAGATTTCAGCAAAGACCCTTACTCTAGTTCAACTGAGAGAGATTGCATGTGGCTCTTTACCCTTGAAGACTAAGATACATGCTGTGTTGTTGATTATTATTATGTGTGTGATAGTACCATCGGGGGATGGGCATTTATGTCGTCCCACATATGTTCAATTCATTGAGGATCTTGAGAAGGTGAATACCTATGCTTGGGGGGCTGCACTACTTTCTTTCCTATATCATGGGATGAAGCGATATAGAAATGGAAATAAGAAGAACTGTGACGGCAATATCTGGGTTATGTTGGTAAGTTCCTTTAATGACATAGTTTGACGAGTTTTTTTCCCTTTTTTTAAGGGTTAATTGATGGGAATAATCCAAACTATTACCCTCTTTCTCATAATAATCCTAGCTAAGACTTATTTGAGAATAAACCCAATTATTGTTACTATATTCTTAAAATAGTCTAAGTGACTTGCTACCTGTTTAGCTGGTCTTTTCTTATTTTCTTTGTAAATACAAGACTTTTTTTGTTTTTTTACTTCAGTAAATATAAGAGCAATCACATATCGTCTGTTCTATCAACAATCACCACCCTTCACCAAACCACAAGATTTGAACACCATTCTCTCACTATCGGAAAATACTTGGTGCAAATTCACAAGAATGCGATTATTCTGAAACGATGATTGTCTGCCATATCCTGTGGTTTCTGAAAAGATTTCCTGAACGATAAAATTTTCTTTCTGGAACTGATTGAAATGTAAAGAAATCAACAGTCCATTTATATGTTACGTGGTGTTCCCATGTTCGACACTAGATATTTTGATACATTTAGTATTTTGATACTTGATTAAAATTGGAGGATGTTTTACATGTTAGCCAAAAAAATGCAGATGGGAAACTTAATCAATTAAGCCAGTTTGATGTCTAGAACCATAAGAAAGTTGCTCTTTTCTATAGTCTTTTATGAGATCATGGAATACATCTTTTGATGTTGGATTTGTGGGATCAAAGCAAGGGTTTAGTTGTCAGAATGTGGAGTAGAAAAGCAATTCAATCGCTCCCACAGTCCCTCTACCTCAAACAAAAGTACACGGGGATAAGATTTTAATTTTTCTGAATTGATATGTGATACATGGAGACAAACCAATAAAAAAATTAATTGATGAAGGATGAATCGAGATGAAGCAGAGGAGTATGTTAGTGTGCAGTTTGATCAGATTTAGGGAAATATTTGGGGATGAGATTTGATTTTTCTGGATTTATTTGTAGGTTTTGTTATTGAAGGGGAAGATGTTAAATGTAAAGTAGGTGCAGTGGTGGTGGTCTGGTGAGGGGACGCCGGTGGTGGGCATCAGAGAAGCGGTCGGGGATGGGTAACTTGAGGTCGGGGATGCGTGGGAGTTACAGTGGTGGTAGGACAAATGTTCATTGGTGGGTGTTGTTATAATATAGTGATGAATTAGATGAATGATGATGATAATTTACATGGTGTGAAGTGTGAAGATAGATGGCTAAGATTGTTTTTTTAAAATTCTGTTTATTATAATTTTTGCATCGTCACGTCATCATCAGATAATTTTTAACCTAAATATAACAGGTCAAAATTAGCTAGACCTGTTTTGAGAAAATGGTATGTAAAGTTTGGTTTATTTTGAGTTTAAATATAATTTGGATTAATATGGGAAGGGTGAGTATAGTATGGATTATTCTTAGCAATTAAACCTTTTTTTAATTATTTTTTAATTATCTTGTAGGGTTTTTTTGCATTCCACATTCCAAAATTGAGGCAAGAGCTCAATATTGAACTCAACCGGGAGGAGCCACACACATCTCTTTTGGTATCAGTTGTCAAGGGATTTCATAACATTGGTCGAGACCACTATGCAACGTACAAGAATAAAACAATCCAGATTTTAAACAATCTTCAAGACACGGTAAGTTTAAGTTACTTCACCTTGTATGATTTTATGTGCTTCTTCGAAAATGGACTCAATCTGCATTTTATCCACCATTGAATGGCATTCTGACCAAACAACATTTGCTATAACAACCAAAAAACAGATGTTCATGCGATTCATTTGCATTCTCACATAATAAGCAGCTAGCCTCTCCCCAAATATCTCTTCTGCTCAGTCTATCACGGGTTAGTAGCCTCCCTTGAACAGCCAGCCAAGTAATGAAATTATGTTTACTAATTCCAAATTTATTCCACACCAAAGCACTCCAGCCACAGGTAACCATCATGAATTGAATACTGCTTAGATCCCCACGAGTTGTGTTTAAATCCCCCATGCATTCTATCTTTCACCGAGCAAATCTTTCTCTACATCCAACTAGCAGTGGCTGGAGGTTGGTAACTCCATTCATCATTCACATACCCATCTTTTAGAAAATCCCGGACCTTGCATGCCGGCGTCCAAGTCCAGCTAGTATTTATAGTTGGTTTGTAGCTTGATTTTTTAATATGTTACTTCTTTTTCTTATAAAACAGGATATGGATTGGCACCCATATAATACCGATATGTTGCCTCCTCACTTCCATGATCAAATACCTCTCCAGACACGTTTGTCGCCGTTGTTTTGCGTCAACTTTGTGGAACATCACCTTCCACATGTCATATCTAGACAGTTTGAACTGCTCGAGGGGGTGAATCTCGATGGTGTTAGGGGCGATCTTGCACCGATCAAGTTTAAGCATAATCGAGGAAAGCTTTACCCCAACTTTTCAAAGCATTATAAAAAGGAGCTCTCGATATGGGACAAGAAGCAACTTACGGAGAGATACAACACCAACACCCCTACGACTTCCGCTTCCTAAGTTTCGAGCAGCCCCGCCATTTCTGATCCCCGAACTACGAGCCCCCGTATTTCGATCGGCAGACCCAATAGCCGTTCGGCTTCAGTCATTAATGATCCCTACAATCCTCACTCTAAAAACACCCCTACGACTTCCGCTTCCCAAATTTCGAGCACCCCCGCCACTTCTGATCCCCGAACTATAAGCCCCCGTATTGCGATCGACAGCCTCAATCGCCGTTCGGCTTCTTTCATTAATGATGCCAACAGTCCTCACTCTGAAAACTCGATATTTCAAAACCTGAGGGACCAGAATAATGAACAAGAGGTCAATATTAACCCGGTTTTTCTCCATTTATTCGCTTTTTTATTTCTTTCAAAAAATATATTTACGAATGATTTTGTATGATGAATGTAAATGTTCTGTTATAAGACTTATAACGTGTTAGTTTTTAATATTTGAACACTTGTTTTGTGGTCAAAGTTATTAAAATTTAACGTTAAGAATCAAACTAGGAAGATAATAATGAGATAGATCTTTATCATGGCCTTGATGGATAGGATGTTATGCTGACTACCCCACCTTTGAGGGGTATTTTTATTTTATGATGTATAGTAGATGTCACAAACTTCGAGGTATGTATCCATCGCCTTCCCAAGATGATGATTAAGGAAGCCTCGATGTCTACTATATGGAAATGGGCCTTTCTTTTGATTGCTCATGTGGTGATGGTTAAGGTTACGAGTATTATTACTTCACGGCGAGTGCCGTCATAAGCACGTACTCCTTGGGTAGTTGAGAGGTATAACATTGACCGTTGAGCCGTCATCAACCAATGTCATAGGCATGTCCATCTTTCGACATGTGACAGTTATATACAGTGTCAGATTATGGGTCACCCCGAACGGTAGTAGGTCTTCGTCAAAGAACATAATTGGATTACTTAGTCTCATAAAATATTAGAGAACGATATTGATGGCGTCTTCGGGAGTCGAGTTTGAGGGTATGCTCAACTAGGCTAATGCCTGGAGTAGTGCTTGATGATGTGGGAAAGAGCTGGTAATAAGTTGTCATACTGAAAGATCCGCCTTGGTTTTTTGTAATTGTTTAACTAGAGAGCGTTGCTGGCTATATCTTCTTGACTTTCAACTACAGGACTAGTCTAATCTTGGGGTGGATTGCTAGTTTGCCCTTGGTCTTGGTAAGGGCGGCCCGGTCATGTCAAGTGATAAATGGTTAGGTCATTTGTCTCTTTGTCAGGTATTGGAGGTGGAATAGATGCATTTTGGGTAAGGTACACGTCCTCATCATCATCAGCCTATACTCCATTGATATCATTTTTCGATGCGACGTATGAATAAGCCCATTTCTTGATGTTATCGAACGAGTAAGTGGACGCCTCTCAAAGTCTCATGTATGAAATGTCGACCTAAAAGAGAGTTACGCGCACACTTTGGTGCCTACCACTGTTGTGACATTCAGGAAGGTCTTTAGAATAGCTGGCGTGGTGAGGATTTGGACAGTTTCTGTGGGATTGATCATATCTAACATGTTTATCTCATCTTCAGCCGGCGAGATGAGATGTGAGCAATCAAGAAATGACTCGTGGTCATCAATCATGAGACAACCTAGGGGGTTGTTAGTGTTGTTGGGTTTGGCTGCTGGTGGAATGAGTAGTCTTCCATCCTCAATAATATCTTGGATAATATGCATGAGTTTGAAATAATTCTCTGTGTCATGTCCTTTGCCTCTTATGATATTGGCAATAGACGTGTGCATCCCAGAAGCGAGACTTCTTCTTAGGTTCGGGTGTGGGCCTGATCGGTTTTAATCTACCTTACTTCATTAGTCTTTTGAGGGAGTTAGCATAAGTGTCGCCTATGTCAGTGAATTTCCTCTAGGAGGGTTGCTTTTTGTTCAAAGCCTCCACAAGGTTGACTTCATCAGTTTTATTGTTAGTGTCATAGGTACAATTTGACGTCGAGCCTTGATTGCCTCTCCCTAACGAAGGTCATCTTCAATTCTAGTTCCCAAACCGTCAAGTCTTTGAAAGTTTTGATGTTTTGATATCTTATATGATTGGTCTAGATTAGTTTAAGGTTGTCGACAAACTTCTCGAAATTCAGGACAATCTACGAGTTGGATAATCGTCTTCCTCCATCGATTTAAGAAATCGGTGAAGCCTTCTTTGTCATTTTGGGTAAGGACCTCCAAGGTTCACATATTGACTTGGATTTGCGCATTATCCGCGTGTTGTATTGTTAACTCAATTGCGCTGTCATCCCAAGTAAGGGTGATAATGAGACGAGACAGCTCGCGAGCAACTCGAGATCGGCTCGGTCAAAGCTCGACTCGTGTGAGCTCGGCTCGAGAGCTTAACGAGTCAAGCCGAACAAACACTGGCTCGGCTCAAAAAGCCCGCGAGCAGCTCGAACTTGTGTAATTAGATAAGATTTTGATCATATTTTATTAATAAATTTTATCACGATTGTATATTTGTATCACATATATCAAATATCTAACTTATTTGCAAAATATTTTTACATATATTTTTCAAGCTTTGTTATTGAAAATATCGGAAGAAAAAATATAAAACATCAGCAATTATATATAGGCTCGATTTGAGCTCGATCTCACGTTAAAGCTCGCAAGCTTGATAACGGGCACACTTTTTTCAAGCTCGGTTAAGCTCGAGATCGGCTCGAGCTCGAGTTTTAGTTCTTGAGCACAAGCCAAGTAAGGACAAGCTCGGGCTCGGCTCGGCTTGTTAGCACCCCTAATCCCAAGTAGCTATCTTCTTGTGATCGAGTAAGTATAACCATTGCTTGGGAATGGTGTCTGAGGAGGAAGGAAAGATCCTTAAAAATATAGCCGGTTTGATATCCTTGATTGCCATATAGTCTTTAAAGTCTCTAACATGGTTAAGCGGGCTCATACATGCGGTTGTTTTCACAATAAACATCATCTTCATTGAGAAAGATGAGTTGCTCTTCTAGGTACTCGAGACGCGTCACTGAGCAAAGAGGGATCCTTTTCAAGGATGCTAGGACCATTTGTTCTAGAAGTAGGACCATTTGGGGTTGGCATAGGGCCTTCCGGTGTTGGTGTAGGACCTACTGGGGTTTTATTTTGGGCTTTTATTTCCAGTGCGGTAAGACGGTCTTGGATTGTGGCTAATTGGACATAGGTCACATCTTTACCAATTTGGAGTCGATAAAGGGAAATCAGGATTTCTTCATTGGGGTTTGGATCGTTATATGATGGCTAGGATTAACACTTACGTGACTTGACATTTTCCGAGCTAACGAGAGAAACTGACGGCGCTTTATTGACGCATTCGATTACGGCCTAAAACTAAAGGACGCACTTGACAGATGAAGACTGAATCGACACATGAAGGAAGGTTGTACTAAAGTTTGGAAATGTGACGATAAAATGTGAGCTGTGTCTTAAATGACTCGACATTTTGAAAAGTTTGAGGTAAAAAAAATATTTTGTGTGTGTGCGGGAATTAGGACGTGTGTTTTGGAAATAAGTTACCCTGTTGGCTTAGGATATGGTGCAAGAGTTAAGACGCATCACCTTGTACTCGAAGGTTTAGGGTAGAAAGGAAAGACGATTTTACAAACCGTCGGCATTTCGATTAGCTAAGTAGTCTAGATTATTATTCCAACTCAAATGACTCGTAGTTTGAAGATCTTTTGGAAATAATTTGAACTTTTGAAATGGTTTCGAAATTTGAAATGATTTTAAATATTTGTATTTGAAAATTTTCGAAAATTTGAAAGTTTTGAAAAGTTAATTTGGTATTAACTTGTTTTCTAAAAGACAAGAATTTGACTCGCTTAAAGCACATATGAAGTACAAATGGGCATTATAACGGTATGCTTTATGCTTTTAATAATGGTTTTGCGATATAGGGTGGGTTTACACACCAAGCTATCAAACCACGATCTGTGGAGGGGGTGTGCCAAACATGAGCAATGCCGTTTCCTAGTTCCATTTCTGCGAGTAGTAAAAGCTTTTGGTGCAAACAATAGTAGGTACCAATGTACCATGATGTGCTTGACATCAATTGATATCCATCAACTAGGAAACAAATAAGAATTTTCTCTATCGAGACGGGACAATTGGTCAGTTTATATATGGCTAAGAGCCTAGGAAGGCTTAGATATGCGAGTCTAGGAAGACCGCGGTCGCGAACCGATAATTTTGAAATGTAACTTTAAACTCCAACCTAGTTCAAGTTTCACCACGGGTAACACTAAACCAAATCCAAGTGTATTATCCCTAGCGGAGTCGCCAAACTATGGATAACGTCACCTGCACATCTTCTCGTCACGGCGGCACGCAACCCACAGATCCCTCCCAGGGTGTAGAAGGACGGGTAATGGGTTTGTAACCGATTTGAAAGGCTTTGAAACCGATAAAAGGTTCTAACAATCAAGCATTTGAAGAAGTCGCCACCAATTTATTGTGGAAAATTGGAAACCGTTCGAGTCTTTATGCCATGTTAAATGAGCACAAAGCATAGATGACATAGACACTAGGAATCGTTCCTTAAGCACTCTATGTCTAGAATGACTCTCGTAATGCCCGTGAAAACGGATGTTCACAGAGATTCCAAGTAAGGCGTGAGGGTACGTATTGGGAAGCCCTTCAATCAAACACCCAATCCCGCCCGCTCATAGCGGCCTTTACTAATGATTGAAGTTGTATTTGTTATATTTGACTTTAATTTAAAGGTTATAAATGAATGATATGCAAACACTGTATTGATCCTAGGCATGTGAGTTAACTAGGTTGGTTAATTCAGACAAGTAATATTTGAATGTCAAAGTTGAATTGAGGTTGATTACTTGTGAAGAACAAGCATATACAAAACATGCATGTATTCGTTTTATAAACTCGACTCAAAAGAAAAGGGGAAATAAAACAAGATGAAAATAAATAATTGAAAAGTCAAAATTTAGACAATTATGAGTAATTATGACTAATTAAGCCTGAAAATAGGTGATTAAATCCGAAAGAAAAAGGATTTGTCTTGGCAGTTATGAGAAACAAGAGTAAACATGACCTTAGAATAGGCGTCGGCGCGTACCAAGTCATGCGCCCCTTCTAAAGGCATGTTTGACCTGGCCTGGTCAAACAACCTTGCTGGAAAGACAAAAGGACTGAAATATCGTCTTAGAAAAGGCGTAGCAAGTGTTGCGTCTCTTCTAAGGTTGTATTTGGGTCTGTTTATCAGATCCAAACAATTCGTTATGTTAATTAAATTAGAAATCGGTTTTTATTATTTGTTTACGATAAAACTAAGTAAATAAAAATAATAAGAAAGAATAAATAATAAAAAGAGTCGTTTAGCCATCCAATATTGATTATTGAAGATTAAAGACGGTTTTTGAAAAGTATTTAGAAAAACAATGTGCTAGTAGCCTAGTATAGACTATACTATTAATATCCATATCTACCGTTACAAACAAATTAATATTGATTATTAATGATTCAGGACGGGTTTCAATTTAGATCTGGGAAAACATACTAAGGAGAGCCTTAGAAGAGGCGCACAACGTTGTGCGGCCCTTCTAAGCGTCCTCTGAGTGATGTGAAGGTTAAAATTGATTAAAATTTCGATTAAAATTTTTAAATTAGTTATCATATTTCAATGCAATTTTATTTCGATGTTGATATCTACATTGTTAATGTGTATATATTAAGACGTCATAAGAGGGGGAAAAAGCCTACCTAGATGAATTTTGACAATTTAAATGCACGGCCTTTTGACAAAAACTTGTTTGTATAAAATAATATTATATCATTATCACATTTAATAAATGTACAAAAATGTAACTTATAATTTGAATTTTATGTCGAAAAATTGGCCTCTATGTCTAGCATTTATTGTCATATAAATAATCTATAAAAGTAGGCTGGTAAAAATTAGGACCGATGTGTAGCCCATTAGATTTATAGTTTGGCACCCAAAACAGAAGCCCATTCTAAGTGAATGTTTTTAGGAAAAAATATTTAAACTGACTTATTCTTTTAGTAGTAAGGAGATTACATTTCACATTTTTCCTATTCCCCAATTAATACTCTCCACCTATTTTAAACTTCTTGTAACATTCACAACACTTGTAACTACTACATACAAATATATCACATTTGATAATATATTATTTCAGATCCATATCAATTCTTATTCGTTTGCTTCCTTTATTATATTAATTATAAAGAAGATTATATATAATATATAAGTGTATCAACATAATATATAATGTAACTGTATTAACATGTATTTGTCGAGTATTAATGATAACTTAATATAAATACTTCACACATTCTTTGTTGCAAGTAGACCTTTCATAGTTTTCTTTATTGCAAGTAAACTTGATAGTTAGCTTACTGATGCTAGAGATGTTTTGGAACAATTTGTAGTGAATATGAATTTGTACTCAATTACAACCTATTTTAATAAAATGTTGTCCAGTCATGTAAAATTAACTTGCAATAAAAATTGATCAATATACACTTAAGCAATTTTAAAAGTTTTATTCATTATTGTATATAAATATAAAAATTTAAGTTGGTAAATCATATATATAGTTAAAAAGTAATGTTTAAAAGTTTTGTCGCTAACAAAGAATAAATAAAAGCATATACAATGCAAAATCATAAACACAAATTCTCATTAAGACGGACAATATCCATTTTAGGGGTTGTTTGGTTAAACTAATACTAGTCTTAAACCCGTGCAAATTGCACGGGTATTGTTTTTAACTTTCGTTATTATAAAAATGAGTACAAATATATATATAGTACAAAACTGTTGTGCTTAATCAGATTTAAGGTTGTAAATTGAGTGTTGATAATAAATGACACTGTATTTTTAACAATATATTTCTATATACAATTCATATCCAAAGTTTCAACAAAAATAACGTTAAATGACGAATAAAAAAAATACAATTATGTAGCATGTACAATAGAATTAAGGTTAATCTCTCAAGTATTTGTTGAAACACCGGTATCTGGACCCAAACGTGGACGATCCACATAGGTTAACCTTAGATTTGAAAAAATTAACCTACTTTGATTTATTGTATATGCTATATAATTTTAGTTTGTTAAGTCAAATATTTATTTAGTTTTTTGTATTTGATTAAAATGGTCGAAAGTGAGATGTTAAAGTAATGGGCAAAAGTTGAAAAAGTAGGAACTTAATAATTCATCTATCCGTTCATACCCACCCGTTTAACTTGGCGGACCGGGTATGGCCCATCCTTTTAATTTTGTTTCCTAAAATTTTTTTCCAAGCGA
This sequence comes from Heliosperma pusillum, assembly GCA_022085475.1. NCBI lineage: Eukaryota > Viridiplantae > Streptophyta > Magnoliopsida > Caryophyllales > Caryophyllaceae > Heliosperma > Heliosperma pusillum. Next base: position 31,034 of record JAIUZE010074594.1, on the reverse strand, counting down.
GCTAAAAAAGCGGGTTCAGGCGGGACAACCCGTGAACAATTATAGCTGCTAGGTATTCTCTTTTATCTCATCTTTTATTTAACCAATACTAAATTTAAGACGGATATTATCATCCTAAATATGAATTTATGTATAGTGCTACCTTTATCCATAACAAAGACACTCACTCAAAACTCATCCTAAATTAAGAAGATCTCCACTGATAACACCTTAAACTTTGTTGTCGCGTCTCTTTACGGTTATATGTATAGAGACAGTATATTTCCTCATCTATTTTAATGCAATAATTTCCATTTTACTATTCACCTTCCTTCTGCAGTTCTGCTCTTATATCTCCTTCTATTCACATCCTTTCTCTCTCCATCGTAATTGTGCCTCCACATTTCTCTCGCCACTATCTCATTCACTGTAGGCGTAATTATTTCTGATTGAAAATTCGTTTTATTTATTTATTTGAAACACTCAAGTTCATATCATTTTTTGTATCCTCAAATTTGCAGATTTAATCTATTGAGGTTACGTTTTTTTGGGCTAAAATTATGTCATTAATCTTTTTAAAATTCAAATTGTTATTTAAAATTATTTTATTCTAAATCTGTAGATATGCGTAACTCACATGTTTTGCATGTTCAAGCTTCTTATTTTTTACTTACATTTTTAATAAATTCTTTTAGTAATTTTTTTTGCTTTTTGGCCGATCTCTTACTTTCTTAATTAGTTAACCCAGTTAAGCATTTCAATTATATCAAATTTTTATAGTATTTTTTCATTTTCAATCATAATTGGTTAATTATTGTGTCTTCATTTTGTTGTTTTATTCAATTTAATTAACTGAGTCTATTAATAAGAATCGTTTTCTAAATTTGATTGACGAATAGAAAAAAATCATAAAATTATCCTTTTAACTCTTTGTAGAATAATTAAATTAATAATATTGATCATATATAAATGAACATAGACGACATTGGAGCTTTGTGACACCCTCAAATTTGCGGAAAGAAAAAAAATAATTTAAATAAATAAAAGATGAGAATACGTTTCTAATAGGTTCACTTTAGTGAAAATCGGTACATTTTAAAACCGGAACCTACTATTAAATATATTCATCATAAGAAGGTGTCTTAAATAAAAAAGTTCATAACAAATACGGAAATAATATGATACAATAAAAAGTATCTGAAACGGGAGACATATCTCCCGTATAAATACAGAAATAAAAGAGTGTATAATAATATACAATCTAAGAACCGAATATAGGTCCAAGGTAAAGACTTCGCTCGCTAGCTCGTCAATGTACCCAATGTATGCATCACAAACCTGCCAACCGCATTAAATATAAACACGGAAGCCACAGTCAGTGGGGAGTAACTCCGAGTTCTCCCAGCCACGAAATGTCGAGTTTAATAAACATGAATAACATAAAAGCAATGTATATGAAAATACAAAACCTTAACATATATGATATGCTTTTCATGTTATGAAACAATTAACTAACATATAACCTATCATGTGGAAGCTATCATGTGAATCCGTTATCAATCTATAACAAGAGGTAGGGAAGCTGGTATTTTAGCTCAGAGGTTACCTTTAAAACATGGCCATGATACCCTCGACCCTACTCAACACGTAATCATGTGAATCAGTTAACAACCGGTAATCCAAACTCTATCAACCTTAGCCGGCTTGCATCTCACCTTCTAAGATTCATAGAATCATCAAACATGAAAGACCAATACTTCTACAAACAGGCATAAGTTCTTAGCACGGACCATAGTCGACTGTAACTCGAGTCTATACCACGAGGTAGGATATACTTATATATTTAGGCTCAGCGGTCACGCTAATAACATGGCCCAAATACAAAGCACACATCTAGGCTCAGCGGTTACCTTTAAAACATGGCCCAGATCCAAAGCACATATCTTAGCTCAGAGGTTACCCTAATAACATGGCCAAGATACAACTCTACCCTAATTCTAGACTGCGCAGACCCAGAGAAATGCGGAAAAACATCGCACCCAAGACTTATCACATGAGTACCCCTAAGGAGATCCACCAAAGGGTGGGCTAGTACTTAAGCTGACTCCATTCCCCAAAGTGGAAGCAATGGCAGCCATGCCCCCGAACTTGGATATAAAACCCACCAAGCCGGGACACAAAGCTATTGAGCTGCCAAATCCATATGCTCGTGAAAGATGAAAGTAAGGCATTATTTAATGCATGGTCAAGATACTATTAGAATTAGAATGGTCAAGACGCCATATACTCATAATTCTCTATGGGTGCTTAGTCAACACGACATATAACATACAATCTAACAGTCACAGGAAAAACATCCTCTCATGTGACTAATTGCATATAAATCATATTCAAATATCATATCGCCTCATATCTACTAAGGCTCATTCATTCATTCATTAAAATAAAACCTTACCTTAAGACAAATCCCCGACCCGAGTCCCGCGACGGGTCATCAGTCAAACGGGGCTGACTAGATCTTAGTTTGACCAAACCCGTTTGATCAAACCGGCTAGAAACAGAGTCTTTACCACATAGACTTAGACATAAAAGTCAACATATTCATTACATGTTATTTTATTAAAACTTCTAACATGTGAATTATTAAATCTTACGAAAACCCGCTTGACTTAAGGATATCAATTTAAACTATGATCTCGTCTTATAATTTCTAACATGTGAGAAATAATAATTTTATGAAAAATACTTTTAATTAAATAATTTACTTATTAAAATTTCCCACTTGCTAAATATTACAAAAACACGATAAATTAACATTTAACTCAAAAACCGTCACAAGTCCAAAGTGGGACCCACGGGCTGATTTGGGCCGAGATCAAACCAGACCTGGACTGGGCCCACGGGCCTGGTTTGGGCTGTTTTGATTAAAAATTCTAAGACCGTTTCTTAATATTTTCCCGCATGCATAACATATTTAAAACCCGTCAAAACAACAACAAAACAATCAAACATCGACACAACTCCCAAGCCAACTCACGGACCCACCATGGACCAACCCAGACCGGCCTGGACCGGGCCTGAACCGGCCTGGTTTGGGCTGGTTTACACGGCCACTTACACGGTTCCCACAACAACCACCACCAAATTATTTCCAACATGTTTTAATTATCAAACAACCATTTTAACAACTAATTTAACCAACATCCAAATAAAAATCATGGTTATAAATAAATCATCTAAATTTATCAAGAACACTAACATGTTAAAAATTCCATACAATACAAAAATCATACTACTTATCATGTTACTACTAAAAATCCATAAATCATAATAACATGACAAAAACAAAAGATGAACCAAAACCAAAAGAAACAAAGGCTATGTAACATTAAATCGTCGAGTAACACGGAATCGTTACCTTAGCTAGCAAAAATCAATTAGCACCAAAATAAGAAGTATAAACTAAGAAACCCGTCTTCTAATCTTCCCCTAATATATACGAGTCACCAAACTCGTCTTCAAAATCTTCCCCTATAAGAAATGACAAGAAAAACATTAGTAGAATTAAAACTTGATTTTCCATAATTAAAGTGTTGAAAACGATTTTGACGGAATTGAAAATAAACCGTACTTGAAGATGGAGAGCGAAGAGGAGATTCTAGAAATATAAGTTAGGACGGATTTAATTAAGAAATGAAGGTTTAATGATGATTTTGCTCAAGAACGACGAAGAACGGATGAAGAACGACGAAGAACGATGAAGAACGATTAAAGAAAGTGTTAATTAGATCTTCATTTGATTTATTGTAAAATGAAAAGTTGTTAGTGCGTAATGTGGTGAGTGAGCCGTGTAATATAGAGGAAAATAACGAGTCGGGTTTTGAAATTGTTGTTACGGAATTGACTCGGTTTAAATAAATATATTACGGTAATTGACTAAATATTAAGTTAATTAAATCAATTATCGAGATATTATGTTATTGTAATCAAAAGAAATGAAAATATCAAGGCCTAAGAGAGGGTGAGAGTGCCGTGTGAAATGGTGATAGTCGGGTCTGTTTTGTAAACGATTTGCGTAATTTCCGTTGACGGATCGATAAAGTAACAAATATCTTAGATATGTGTATTAGTTTAATCGAAACAATCAAAAGATATAATTGTGAGTGGAAAAAGATGACATGGGCGTGTGACTCATGCCAAAGTCGGGTTTCGGGTTTGTTTCGGGATTTACGATGACTCGGGAATAGTTAAATGATGTTCGGGATTAAACCGTAAAAGTTATTCTTTAAATTCCGAATAAATTCAAAATAATTATTTTAAATTATGATAAATCTAAATAAATCTTAATAAAAATAAATTAAAAAATATTATTTTTTTAAATAAAATTTCGGTCTTCAAAATTACAAGGCGAGTCGGAAAAAGTCAACGAAAGTCAAAGTTGACTTAAAAACGGGATTCCCTTGGAATCTCGCAGAAATTCCAAATACGAACTCGGAATTTCAAAATTCGACTGGAAACAATTAATTCCACTTTAAAACTTAAACAGGCTGAAAAGTATCCGTAAAATATTTTTTACAAGAAAAATAGGGTACTTTTCGAGTTGTTACAGGGTGCCCGGCCGCCGGTCTGCCAACCGGCTAGGAACGCATCAGAAGTGAAGTTGGTATTTTGATGTTGTGTTGTTCCCAGCCGGGTGCCCGACTGCCGGTCCCCCTGAACGGCTGGGAACTCGCTGTATTTTTGATGTCTTTTGGTTTGTTAATGAAGCGCCAGCCGGGTGCCCGGCGGCCGGTCCGACCTGACCGGCTGGCACCCTGCTGGAGTTCTTTTCTTGTTCTTTCTTAAATCTTAATTTATAATAGTTCGAAAGGTTCGTTTATCGAATAAGTTTACGTAATGAATTTAAATATTCATGTTTAGAATATATGATATTCCATTCGCTTGTATCGCATGTTTTGTGACGGTTTTTCATATATCCCACTTTGAGTCGGTTTTTCATATGTTATGTGCTTTGTACTCTCATTCCCCCGGCTACCTCTTCGTTAGTAAGGCTGGAATGTCGGAACGAGGAGTGTATCCTTACTGCTTAATTGCATGTGTTAGTGGTTATATGACGACAATGTTGGGAGGCAAACACTATGCGTTGATCGACCCGGCCGTCAAATGTTGTATACTTGCGAGGTGGTGTCATTGCATGTAGCGTACCGATTGTTATGATGCTTGTGCTCTTTTCCGCCTTTTTCGTGAAGGTTGACCGAATTTGGGGTACTCGGCTTCTATGTTTGACCGAGTATTGGATGCGAAATGTCATCGCATGTCGAATCGGAAAATGTTTATTCCGAGAGTCTGGCCAGGTTTAGAATAGGACTGGATATTTATATCGTCGTTCTACCGGGAGGAAGTTAGTCTACATATACGAAATGTTGAATCGTGTATGCGCTCAGGGAAATGTCATCCCGTGGATGCGATTTTAATCATTCTTGCCATGTACACGGTGCTAGTGCGTGTCATTTACCGTGAGAGATGTTGTCAACGTATTTGTACGTTTGGATGGATGAATATATGATTGGTTATTTGTGATCTTTGGATGACTTGGCATGGTTTGTTTGTCGAGTCTCAATCTTATCAAGCTTATGCCGCTAACGGTGAGATGCAAGCCCTAGTGAGCGTATGGTTGCCTAAGAGTGTCATCCCCGAGTCTATCTATAATATGATGGTTACGGTTTTATACTTCATGTACCGATATCTTTATATATTGAATTGCCTATTTATTCTTCTCGTATTTCACATGTATAATTATATATGCATGCTTCTACTTTCGTATTTTCGTTTAAGTATGTTATTTGTGATATGGCTGGGAGAACCCGAAATTACTCCCCACTGACTGTGGCGTTCATGTTTTTCATGGATGAACAGGTTGCTTGCTTGGATGGATTTTGCTAGTTGTATTTTGGGTTTCGTGTGTGAGCTAGCGGGCGTTGGCCTGGATGAATCACCTCTAGACGTTGTTTAGCTAGTTTGCTAATAAGTTTGATATTTGATAACATTTTGTGAGACTTCGTCTCTTTTGCAGTATATATCATTTAATATGTACATAATGTAATATGTATTCTAATTATTATTAGTAATGGACCGTCACATAAACCGAGTAATGCCGGACCAATACACTATAATAATATCGTGTAATACATATCCGCCAACTTAAATATAAAAGTTTACATTTAGTTTAGACCAACATTATATACATGGATTAAATATAACATTTTATATTCAATTACCAGCTAACATTATTTAATCGTTATTGAATAATCGTATCATCATCACATTGACTAACCTTTTAGTCAAATACATCGACTAACCTTTGAGTCATTTAATAAGGCATCAATATGATATTTTCTCAAATAATCACATCTCTCAAACACACCCTTTAGGTGTGACTTTTAGGGATCAGTTGATCACCGCCATCTGTATGACAATAACGTCAAACTTATCTAGCAAGCCAACCGTTATCGTTAAACGTTAATCAACTGATTATAATACTAAGTATACCCTGTGAACCTTAGCTGTTATCACACTAATTGTGGAGGACACTAGCTCCAACAATCTCCCACTTGTCCTTACAAGTGTATGTACGATAACCGATTCTCATATCCTTAAATTTCTCCCACTCAATGTAAAACAATTTGCAAAGTCCGCATTCCCAAAGGTCGTATTTTACAAGTGATCAGTATCAAGAGTGGTTTTCCCGACTAGAGAGTAACTCAACTGATAAACGAATCATTATTCGAGCATGGCCATGCATTTCAGTTACTACTCCTCGAGTGGCCCTGAGAAATAACAAAACCTGATAAAGGGTTGGATATTTTCCTCAACTCGAATCCTGCAGATGTAAGCATAGTATGAAATGACCCAGTAAAAATCTGCTTGGCCTCCTGTTACGGTCGACCGTGAGAAAGAAAACAAAGTCACCCAAAAACTGCCTTAATCTCAAGAGACAGTCGATAGTCAAAAGAATCGACTCTAGGAACACTATGGACGTCCAATCCACGACCTGGCACCGAATGTTGTTAAACATTTAGGACTCCATAACGTCGTCACGAATTACAATGTCTTACGAGGTATCCTTATAACTCGTATTTGTGATCGATCAGTCAACAGTTTGACTTATGGCTCGTTGAACCCACCATCAATCGACTTAACAATATAATAGCCAGAGTTATCAGCTCATGTAGGCGATTACGGATCAAAACACATATAATGTTATTCAGTTCACTTTGTGGTGTTCAATGTTGTCCATACAATCCACATGAAAAACAAAATATGAAAAAAATACGATGAAGTTATTATTAGTATATGAAAAAGATGTATCTAATTCATACAAACAGCTAATACAACTCAGGAACACGTTTAATTCCCATGGAAGTAACGTGCCCTACATGCTTATCATGTCTTAACGGTTTAGTGAGAGGATCTGCTATGTTATCAGCCGTAGCAATCTTGTCTATCACTATCTCCTTTTGCTCCACGTAATCTCTGATCATGTGAGCCTTCCGAAGTACATGTCTAGATTTGTTGCTAGACTTAGGCTCCTTAGCCTGGAAGATGGCACCTCTATTATCACAATAGATGGTGATCGGGTCATTCGAACTAGGAACTATGGAAAGTCCTTGTAAGAATTGACGCATCCATATAGCTTCCTTTGCAGCCTCTGAAGCGACATAGTACTCGGACTCAGTCGTAGAATCTGCTATAACACTCTGCTTGCAGCTTTTCCAGCAGACCGCAGCGCCATTAAGAGTAAATACGAATCCAGACTGAGATTTCGAGTCATCCCGATCCGTTTGGAAGCTAGCATCTGCGTAACCGGTTGCGCAAAGCTCAGTCTCTCCTCCATAAGTCAATACCCAATCCTTAGTCCTCCGTAGTTACTTAAGGATATTTTTAACAGCCATCCAGTGTGTTTCACTTGGATTGCCTTGGTAGGGACTGGTCATACTCAAAGCATATGCCACGTCAGAACGTGTGCATATCATGGCATACATGATCGATCCTACAGCTGATGCATAAGGAATTCGACTCATGCGCTCGACCTCTTTAGATGTCTTGGGTGACTGAGCTTTACTCAAATGCATCCCAGACGTCATTGGAAGATACCCCTTCTTGGAGTTGGTCATGCTGAACCTTTCAAGAATCTTATCTATATAAGACTCCTGACTGAGTGATAACATCCGTCGTGATCTATCTCTGTAGATACGGATTCCCAATATGCGCTGTGCATCGCCCAAATCTTTCATCTGGAAATGGTTCTTTAACCATACCTTAACCGAAGATAAGAGAGGAATATCATTCCCTATCAAGAGTATGTCATCGACATACAATATCAAGAAAACGATTTTACTCCCACTCGACTTGACATATAAGCATGGTTCCTCAACCGATCGAGTGAAACCGTTTGCTTTTATGACTTGGTCGAAACGATGATTCCAACTCCGAGAAGCTTGCTTAAGTCCATAAATGGAACGCTTAAGCTTGCACACTTTCTTAGGATTCTGAGGGTCAATGAAACCTTCGGGTTGTACCATGTACAACTCCTCCTCCAAATAACCGTTTAAGAAGGCGGTTTTCACGTCCATTTGCCAAATTTCATAGTCATGAAAAGCGGCAATCGCTAAGATTATCCGAATGGAACGCAGCATGACTACGGGTGCAAAAATTTCATCATAGTGCAATCCTTGCACTTGAGTGAAACCTTTTGCCACTAGTCGTGCCTTATAAGTGTCTGGTTGTCCCCCTACGGAATGCTTTATCTTGTAAAGCCATTTGCACTGAAGAGGCCGAACCTTATCAGGCAAATCAACCAGATCCCATACGTCATTCTCATACATAGAGTCTATCTCGGATTGCATGGCCTCAAGCCATAGCTTTGAGTCGGAACAGGTCATGGCTCCTTTATAGGTAGCGGGTTCGTTACTCTCTAGGAGCAAAACATCGTCTCTATCGTTCTCCTCGACCATACCAATGTATCTGTCTGGAGGTATGGAGACTCTACCCGACCTTCTAGGTTCCTCAGGAATATTAACCGCAGCAGAAGATGAAGGAACATCTTCCTCCATCGGTTGCTCGGTTGTTGGTTCTTGAATCTCCGACAGATCGAAGGTTCTATCACTCGTCTTGTTCTCGAGAAATTCTTTCTCTAGAAACTTCGCACTAGCCGCAACAAAAACACGTTGTTTGGTAGGCGAATAAAAGTAATGACCAAACATTCCTTTTGGATAACCAATAAAGTATGTCTTGACCGATCGCGGGCCGAGCTTATCCTCGTGTCTCCACCTGACATAAGCCTCGCAGCCCCAAACCCGAATAAAGGACAAGTTAGGGACTGTTCCCTTCCACATTTCAAATGGAGTCTTGTCAACAGCTTTAGACGGACTTCGGTTAAGTATAAGAGCAGCTGACAAAAGAGCATAGCCCCATAATGAATCAGGCACTACCATGTGACTCATCATGGATCGAACCATATCAAGTAATGTTCGATTTCTCCGTTCGGACACACCATTTAATTGAGGTGTTCCAGGTGGAGTTAACTGTAGTACTACACCACAGTTTTTAAGGTGTTGATCAAACTCATTCGAAAGATATTCGCCACCACGATCTGAACGTAGTGCTTTAATCTTTCTACCCAGCTGGTTTTCAACCTTATTCTGGTATTCCTTGAACTTATCAAAGGACTCACTTTTGTGCTTCATTAAGTAGACATATCCATATCTACTCAAATCGTCCGTGAAAGTGATAAAATATCTATAGCCATCTCTAGCGTTGATTGACATAGGTCCACACACATCAGTATGTATGAGTCCTAATAAGTCAAGCAGCGCGCATTCCAACACCTTTGAAGGAAATTCGAGTCATTTTGCCAATGAGACATGATTCACACGTGCCAAATGATGCATAGTCAAATGGGGAGATAGTCCCATTGTCAATGAGCTTCTTCACGCGTTTTTCATTTATGTGTCCTATACGGCAATGCCATAGATAAGTTTGATCTTTGTCACCAACCTTTATCTTTTTATTACTCACATGCAATATATCTGTGGTTTGATCTAAAACATAAATCCCATTCATGGAAACTGCTTTACCATAAATCATTTCGTTAAAAGAGAAAATACAGTTATTATCCTTTATTACAAATGAAAAACCGTCCTTATCGAGTACGGAAACAGAAATAATGTTTTTAGATAAACTGGGTACATAGTAACAGTTATTTTAAAATAACTCAAATCCACTCGGGAGTTGGATTACATATGTTCCCACTGAAACGGCAGCTACTCTTGCTCCATTCCCCACTCGCAAGTCCACATCACCCTTTTTGAGAGTTATGATGTTTCTTAGGCCCTGCAAATGATTACACATATGAGAACCACAACCAGTATCAAGTACCCAAGTTCCAAAACTTGCATGGTTAATCTCAATCATATGAATAAAAGATGACATACCAACAGGAGTGACGCGGCCTGCTTTTACGTCTTCAGCATACACGGGACAGTTCCGCCTCCAATGCCCAGTCTTGTGGCAATGGTGGCACTCCATGTTTTCTTTGCTCTTTGTCTTGCCTTGTGAGCTACTGCTAGTCTCACCAGGCCCACTCTTGCCCTTTCCTGGCTTCTTGAACTTCGGCTTCCCTACAGCTAGGTCGGCCTGAGCCTTGCCCTTACCCTTACCCTTGTTTGCAATCATGAGAACGTCCTGCTTCAGGCTCCCACTCAATTTCAGATCCTTCTCAGTCTGTATGAGAAGTGAGTGTAGCTGATGAGGATTTCTCTTCAAATCATTCATGTAGTAATTTGCCCTGAATTGGGCAAAACCATCATGGAGTGAATGAAGCATGCGGTCAATGACCACGCTCTCTTTGATTTTGCAATCAAGTGCCTCCAGTTTTTCAAGATTCTCGATCATATCGAGAATGTGTGGGCTAACCGGTTGGCCCTTCTGGAGTTTCGCTTCAAAGAAGCGAGTGGTAAGCTCATACATAACGATCTGCGGTGCTTTTGAGAACTCGTTAGTGAGCGTGGTGAAAATCTTGTTTGCACCTTGGGCAATGAATCGTCTTTGCAAATTGGATTCCATTGAAAAGATGAGTACGTTCTTTATCGCACCCGCCTCCATTACGAAATCACTATAAGCAAGTGATTCATTTGCTCCTACATTGGGGCCTGGGTTAGGCGGTAGTGGCTCAGTCAAGTACTTGAGCTTACCGTCAGCTATGGCAGCATTCCGTAATGAAGCCTCCCAGTCCGCAAAGTTGGACCCGTTATTCTTCAGTCGCGTGTACTGATTCATGTTGTCCATGAACATCTTAAGCCAGGATTCGCGTGCGAGCGTCGCACTTGGCATAGGGGCATCAGCATGTCCAGCCATTTGTTATAACAGTTTTATCGATATAAATGAATGTTACACTGCGAAAAGGAGATAAAACATAATAAGCATTTTCATCGTTTTAATTAAGTCTAATGCAAAACTGATTAATGCGAAGACTATTGCATTTATACAATTGACCTCCCTCAAGTATTATATAAATGATCCCAAGACTCAATTTCTGTAAATTGATAAGCCAACTTTTTGGCTAATTCTACTTTTAGAATTCCTGGTCGATAAATTTCTGTAAATTCTATCTTTAGTCCATCATAATCACGAGATATTACTCGGACTATAATGTTGAGGTAAAATAGGTCAACACATACTACTTACCCAACGTAGAAGGGGTCATATGGAGAGTAAGGTCCTATATGCCTACCGACGAAGAAGGGATTCATAGCAGTTTTCCCTATAAAGACTAATCTCAATTTTAGGTTTTAGAGGAAGGTCCATCAGCTTTAATTTTATTCATTTAAGTGAACGAATGATCTAGCATTTTGAGAATGAATAATTTAAGATGATAGCTTTTAGAATTTTGAGTGACATCTGGATGTCCATGATAATTAACATACAATCTATATGAGTCAATTTTCATGCAATTAAGTAGTAGGTGGTTTGGTTTAGGCGGAATATGATGCAATAACTATCATGCAAAAGAAAATCAATAAGAACGGAAAAATGAAAATCAAAGTGCAAAGTCCTAGTGTGGCCTATCCTATCAAAATAGAACAAAAATACACTTCGGAATCCATCCTTATGGACCCTAGAAGCTTGACTTGATGTTCCATCTTGGTCCATGAAGCGGGAGTGAGCTATCCGATCTCCATCTTTGGTCTTCTCAAAAATACAATTTTTAAAAATTAAAAAATATAAACCTATTTACATTCTAATTTAAAAATTATAATTAAAGATTACAAAGGGGAGATTCGAGATCTCAAAATACATCAAAGACCATGTTACCATCATTACGATAACACAATCTACTAAGGCCACACTAAGCAATACAAATTACAACCTCTTGTAAAAATACCAAAATAATCCATTCATCCATTCATTCATTCATTCAACAAAATAAGATGCATCAACAAAATAAATGAAACCTTCAAGACATAATTCATTAATTATGATCATTAATTTATCCAAACCACCTTTAAAATGATCAAAATTATGTGACAATTCCTTAATTGCACACAACAATTTTAATCAACCATAATCCAATTTAATTCATATTATCGGGTATAACATAAATTAAATTCAACATTATTTTAAATCTTTTTAAAATAATAGGGTATCTATCATTGTGAACTTTTTCACAACAACAAACAACATACATTATCTTTATAATGCAATAAACAAAACAAAAAAAAATAAAAAAAATTCACTATTCACGGATGAACAGTAGCCGTGAACAGTAGCAGGTACCAAAAAAATATTTTTTATTTTTTTTTCTCTCGGTTTAAAAAAAAACAAAACAAACCCTAATTTTTATGAACAGTAGCCGTAGCCACGGTGAACAGTAAAAAAAATAAGATACAAATTAATCTTTTTAATTTGATCATGCTAATAAAACTAGATCGGTACAAACATTCAACATCTAATCATTATTAAACATTGATACAAACTAGATGATTCAAATTAACCTTTTAAAATGAATATCCAAATCATGGTTAATCGATTATCAAAATACTCAACTAATCATAATTGTTTTGTATATTCATACCGAAAAATTTAGCACAATGAATGTTCTTTAACATCCAAAACAAATTCCATTTTCGTTTCAATTTAATCCTCATTAAATCAAAACATCAACTAATTCATTATATTATTATCTTAACACATTAAAACAACAACATATATGAATCAAAAATGGAACCCTAAAAAAAAACAACTCACGGCTCAAAAAAAAAGTTTCGGCTGGAAAAAAAAAATAGCAACTTTATTTTTTTTTCTTTTATAAAATCATACCAATCATTTAATAAAAATAAACATATAAAATAATTTCATAGCCTAAGGCTCTGATACCACTTGTGGGAAATATCGGTATACTTCCCTTTAAATAATTCGGATTATAATGAAATTATAACGATATGAATTTCTAGTCATAAATGAAATTGCATAATATAAACAAGAGATTAAGAAATAACCTTCGGTCCTAGAAAAAGGCCTAAGAACAAATACCAAAGTAGGTATTCTCCTAATCGTTACACCAAGATGGTTCAAGAAATGCCTTCGTCGTGCTAGAACGAATACCCAAAAATTACTTCTAATTTTGTGTGTATAAATGATGATGAATGTGGAGATGAATGAGAGAGTTAAAAATCACAATTTTTCTTCTCTTTTCACCCTTGTGTGCCGTGAGAATTAGTAGTCATTAGGGTTTTATTTTTTTTTTCTCCTTTTATTCTCACTTGTGCCGTGAGATTCAAGAGGAAAGAATGAAAAATCAAAAACCCTAGTTTCCTTATTTATCTCAACCTATATTAGGTAGTTAGCATATATCATTTAATATGTACATAATGTAATATGTATTCTAATTATTATTAGTAATGGACCGTCACATAAACCGAGTAATGCCGGACCAATACACTATAATAATATCGTGTAACACATATCCGCCAACTTAAATATAACAGTTTACATTTAGTTTAGACCAACATTATATACATTGATTAAATATAACATTTTATATTCAATTACCAGCTAACATTATTTAATCGTTATTAAATAATCGTATCATCATCACATTGACTAACCTTTTAGTCAAATACATCGACTAACCTTTTAGTCATTTAATAAGGCATCAATATGATTATTTTCTCAAATAATCACATCTCTCAAACACATCCTTTAGGTGTGACTTTTAGGGATCAGTTGATCACCGCCATCTGTATGACAATAACGTTAAACTTATCTAGCAAGCCAACCGTTATCGATAAACGTTAATCAACTGATTATAATACAAGGTATACCTTGTGAACCTTAGTTGTTATCACACTAACTGTGGAGGACACTAGCTCCAACAGATGGTTAGACCTCGAGTAGTGGAGAACGTCATTCTTGAGGCTCTTACTCAAGTGTTGAGAAACCAACAAGATGCGGCTAATGCTCACGCCGAGCAAGTCCCTCCTCCTAGAGACAATCACCAAGGAGGTTACGCTTGGGTGGCTAGCCAGATAGCCAGGAGTAAGATTATACCTTATGGTGGAGAGCCGGACCCAACCGAGCTCTCGGAATGGTTTCGAGAAATGGAGAAGCAATTTGATTTATACCAAGTCCGTGAAGAGGACAAGGTAAGGATTGCCAAGCACTTCCTAGTAAGGGAAGCCGATAATTGGTGGGCAATTACAAATCCCACCGCTGCTCTTGAAGCCGACTTCAATTGGGAATGTTTCAAGGCTCTTGTAGAAGGCCGATTCTATCCTAAGGAGCTCAAGCAACAAAGGCTTAAGGAATTTATTGACTTCAAGCACGGTGACTTGTCGGCACAAGACTTCACCACGGAGTTCAACAAGCTTGCTCACTTTGCTCCAAGGCTCATCAAAGATGACGAGGACCGAGCTTTCTACTACCGCAACAAGCTTAGTGCTTTACTCCAAAGCAAAGTGAGGAGAAATACTACTTCCTTTGGGGAATTGTATGATGATGCTCTATGGGCCGAGAACTCAATGAAGGCCATCAAGGATAAAGATATGATGAAGAATCCCTCTCCTTCCTTCACTCCTAGGCCAAATTTCTATGGAAAAATGCCGTTTACTCCTTCGTCTTCAAATTCTTATGCCAACAAGAGGAGATTCAATCCTCCCTCAAATGCAAATGCAAGAGCTCCCGCTCCTTTTATTCCCCGAGCTACTTCTAACGTGGCTCATAGGCCATATGCTCCCCCTCAAGCTCAAGCTCAAGGTCGCTTTTGCAACCGTTGTAGACTTCCACACCACCCAAGTGTAACTTGTTCCAACCGACCTTACGTTTGCTTCTTTTGCCAAAAGAGTGGTCACCGTTATGATGATTGCCCCGATCGAAAGTTGCCCCCCCCCTAATTGCCAAACCCAAGGGATCTATCTTCGTTCTGAGCCAAGCCGAAGCCGATGCTCATCCGGAGATAATTACGGGTATGTTCTCAATCTTAGAGCAACCGTGTCTTATTCTATTTGATACCGGTGCTTCTATGTCCTTTGTGTCTTCAACTTATGCTAACAAATTATCTATCTAGCCTACTTCTAGTGAGGATACTCCCATATCCTTACCATCCGGAGAAATTATCTCTTGTTCGACTCTTTATCCTAATGTTCCAATCTCTATTGCGGGTACTATCTTTCCCGCTAATCTCCTTAAGTTTACTCTAGGAGAGTTCGATGTAATTCTAGGTATTGATTGGTTAGCGTTATACCATGCTAGATTAGAGTGTAGAGATCAAAAGATTTATTTAAAGAGTCCTTTAGGAGTTAAAATAACCTATAAGGGATCTCATTCCCGAATGGGTGTGTCTTTGATTTCCGCAATGAAGTTGGTGAGTATGGTAAGAAAGGGTCACCAAGCATTCTTGTGTATTGTGACTTCTACAAATACCTCCTTACCAAAGATTGAAGATGTACCTATAATTCGTGAATTTGTTGATGTATTCCCCAAAGACTTGCCCGGGATCCCTCCCGAGCGTGATGTGGAGTTTTCCATTGATCTTGTACCCGGTTCTGGACCCATAGCCAAAGCTCCTTACCGTATGGCTCCAATCGAGTTGAAAGAGTTAAGGAAGCAACTTGATGATATGATTGAAAAAGGTTTCGTTCGACCGAGTGCCACACCTTGGGGTGCTTCCGTTCTCTTTGTGAAGAAGAAAGATGGTTCCATGAGGCTTTGTATTGATTACCGTGAGTTGAACCGGATTAAAATCAAGAATAGGTATCCTTTGCCAAGAATTGAAGATTTGTTCGATCAACTAAAGGGTGCTTCTACTTTTTCCAAGATTGATTTGAGATCCGGTTATCACCAAATTCCCGTTCGTGATGTCGATATACCGAAGACCTCTTTTAGTACAATATATGGTCATTATGAGTTCAAGGTGATGCCATTTGGATTGACTAATGCTTCCGCTATTTTCATGGATCAAATGAACCGCACTTTTAGTGAGTATCTTGATAAGTGTGTGGTGGTTTTCATTGACGATATCCTTATTTTCTCCAAGACCGAAGAAGAGCATGCTATTCATCTAAGGACTATTTTGGGTGTTCTTCGTCGTCAAAAGTGGTTTGCCAAATTCTCCAAGTGTGAAATTTGGTTACCTAAGGTGTCCTTTCTTGATCATGTAATTTCTAAAGAAGGTGTGATGGTAGACCCTTCTAAAATTGAGGCCGTTGTTGATTGGAAGAGTCCGACCGATGTTGAGAAGTCCAAAGTTTTCTTGGTTTAGCTGGTTATTACCGTAGATTTGTCAAAGATTTCTCAAGGCTTGCTAGACCAATGACCCAATTCTTGAAGAAAGAAACCAAGTTCGTATGGAATGAAGCTTGTGAAGCCGCTTTTCAAGAGTTAAAGAAAAGGTTAACTACAGCCCCGGTATTGAATTTACCTGAAGATGGTGTAGACTTTGATGTCTATTGTGATGCTTCTAAGATGGGATTGGGTTGTGTACTTATGCAAAGTAGGAAAGTGGTGGCTTATGCTTCGAGACAGTTGAGAGTTCATGAAGTGAACTACCCTACTCATGATTTGGAATTAGCCGCCGTTGTTCATGCTTTGAAAGTGTGGAGACACTATCTAATTGGTGTTCATTGTCGCATATTCACCGATCACAAAAGTTTGGAGTACATATTTACTCAAAAGGAGTTGAATATGAGACAAAGAAGATGGTTGGAATTGGTGAATGATTATGATTTTGAGTTGTTGTACCATGAAGGGAAGGCTAATATTGTTGCCGATACTCTTAGTAGGAAATCTTCTCATGCATTGAATATTATGCGGGTATTACCCGATGATCTTTGTGCCGAGTTTCAAAAGTTGAAATTGGAGTTCGTGGAACGTGGATTTGATTATGTTGGTGTTATGACTGCCGAACCTGTTTTTCTCCGCGAGATCCGCGAAAATCAAGTTGATGATCCTACCTACAAATCTATTCAAGCCAAACTACTAGAAGGAAAGGCTAAAGATTTCAAGATTGATGATAAAGGTGTTATTCGACTACATGACCGTTTGTTTGTGCCTAATGCTCTTGACTTGAGAAAGCAAGTTCTTGATGAAGCTCACCTTTCTCCTTATTCTATCCACCCCGGAGGTGATAAGATGTATAAAGACTTGAAGCTACAGTTTTGGTGGTCGAATTTGAAAGGCGATGTTGTGTCATATGTTGGAAGATGTCTTACTTGCCAACAAGTGAAAATCGAACACAAGAGGCCCGATGGATTGCTACAACCTTTGGATATTCCACTATGGAAGTGGGAATCTATTTCTTTGGATTTTGTTATGGCTTTGCCAAGGACCGTTGGAAGTAAAGATGTCGTTTGGGTTATTGTTGATCGTTTGACTAAGTGTGCTAGATTCATTCCGATCAAAGAGACTTGGAGTTTAGATCGACTAGCGAAAGCCTATGTTGATGAGATTGTTAGATACCATGGTGTTCCAAAGGAGATTATATCCGACCGAGATCCGAGGTTTTGTTCGAGATTTTGGAAGGCCTTACAAGAAGCCATGGGTAGTAAGTTGTTGATGAGTACCGCATTCCATGCCGCTAACGATGGTCAGACCGAGAGGACTATTCAGACTTTAGAAGACTTGCTTAGGGCTTGTGCACTTGACTTCCAATCTAGTTGGGAAAAGAGTATACCGTTGGTGGATTTTTCTTACAACAATAGTTATCATGCCTCGATCAAGATGGCTCCTTATGAAGCTCTCTATGGAAGAAAATGCCGAAGTCCTATTTGTTGGAATCAATTGAGTGATGTTCGTGACTTAGGTCCCGATGTTCTTGTTGAAACCATTTATCATGTGAAGGTCATTCGTGATAGAATGAAAGCCGCTCAAGACCGACAAAAATCCTATGCCGATGTCCGAAGAAGACCGTTGGAATTTGAAGTTGGAGATAAAGTGTTCTTGAAAGTATCTTCGATGAAAAGTGTTAAAAGGTTTGGTGTAAAGGGTAAATTGAGCCCGAAATACATTGGACCCTTTGAAATTGTGAAAAGAATTGGTGCCGTAGCATACAAGTTGGACTTGCCCCCGAATTTGAAGAAAGTTCATGATGTATTCCATGTTTCTCAATCGAGAAAGTACGTTAGTGATCCAAGCCATGTCTTTCAAGCGGAAATGCCCGAGCTTGAACCGAATTTATCCTTTAAAGAGAAGTCAATCCGCATTCTAGATCGCAAGGATAAGAAGTTGAGAAGTAAAGTGGTGCCTTTAGTGAAAATCTTATGGAGATGTGCTAATGTCGAAGAAGAGACGTGGGAAACGGATGCTTCAATGCGTGTTAAATATCCGAGTCTATTTGATTAAGGTATCTTTCTTTCGCTCAAGTTTCGAGGGCGAAACTTTTTAAAAGGTGGGGTGATTGTAACACCCGCAAATGTACCCTATTTTTATAGTAAAAATATTATACGGATACTTTTCAGCGAAATTTAGTTTTAGTCTAGAATTAAATTTCCCGTGTCTAGTTTAGAATTTCCGAGTATGTTTTCGGACTTTACGCAAGATTCCGAGTAAGTTACGTCTTAAGACGTTTATGGGCTTTTTCCCATGCTTTTCCACTTACTCCCTCATACACTCTTTTAAACCCTATCTCACCCTCATTCAACTTACTCTTCTTCCTCACCAAGTAACCACCTGAAGAGTCTATTGATCGAATACGAAAGAGGGGGGGGGGGGGGGGAATTGAGTATTAAAAACTAGCCCCACTTTTTCGATTTATATGATATGTAATCAATTATTTGATCTTATGAATTAAAATCAACTAATTAATTAATCAAAGTAAGCGCGAATAACGAAATAACGAAAAGTAAAGAGATAAGAGAGAGGCACACGATTTTTGAAGTGGTTCAGTTTCACACGTTGAAACCTACGTCCACTATTCTCGATTAATAATTTTTAGTACCTTTCTACGGATTACAAAAATTACCAACCCACTCGTATAATCAACACTATGATTATAACTCAAGGTGAGTATCGCTAAATACTCTATACTATCTTACGCTAATAAGAAAGTACAATATAACTCACACAGATTCCCGTTAAAGAATTGTAAGCTTATAATGATGTACTATTATCCAATAACGTATTTCACTCAAGCGATTGATAATAATTGATGCACGACTCTTTTAAAAACAAACTCTAAAAATAATAAATATTTTCTCAAAGGTTTGCTTTAAATTGATTTTGGAAAATCAATACAATAAGTATATGTGCCGTGTGTTTGCTCGTGTATCTCGTGTGTTTTCCAAATTGTATGTGAATGAGTATTTATAGTAGAAGAATTATAGTAGATCTAAAACCCTAGTATAATATTTAATAAAAATACTTATCTTATCATAAAATAATATTTGCTTATCTTTTAGAAATATCTTTATCTCAAAATATTATTAGGTTTATCTTATAGAAATATATTTATCTTGATATCTCAAAATATTGTTGTAAAGATATAGTAGAATCCTAGATTAGGTAAACTAAGGAAACAAACCTATGGAGGCCGAATCCTATAGCTCACGAAACCCTAGGAGCACGAATCCCTAGGTGGCACAAACTAGGTTTCACGAAACCCTAGATGGCTCAACCACTAGGTGGGCTAATTAGGTTAACAACAAATTGAGATAGAATATATTAGAAACCCTAGGTAGCATGACAACCCATAAGTTGTATTACTAACCAATAGAATCTCATAAATATATTCTCTATTAAAATAATTGATAAATATAAAAATAAAACTCTTTCACTTTTGAAAACATTTCAAAACATTTTATTTCCAAAATCATGCATCAATATTTTATCATCCAAAGTCATAGACTAAAGCTATAACTTTTGAACATAAAATCTCTCGAATGGAATAGTTACCGAATGACGACCTATACTATCTAATCTTCACAAAGATCTTCAGTATACGGATCATCTCTTCATCTTGATCACAAAGACCCTCCATCTCGAGTCTTGTGTAGATTTATGTAGATCTTGTTTGAAGCGATTTTCCTTAAAGTTATGCCTGGTTAGCTATAACTTCCAAGTTCACTTCCAAAGTTATTCCTGAAGTTGTTATAACTTTGTCTCACAGACTTTATCAAAGTTATGCCTAACTTTGATCTTTCTTCTCATAATTGTTGCTAGCTATAATAAGACTAAAGCACACAATTACACGCATATGATATATCGAGTAAAACATATTATTACGTAAACACATGTCATTATCAAAACTATGAAATTGGTCCAACAAATTCCCCCTTTTTGATGATGACAAGTCTCATATGATTTCCTCAAGAGTTCTTCTTAACAATGTGACTAAGTATGGTTCCCCCTCAACAAAGCACTCCAAAGTTATAGCAACTTTGATCGCAAGAACAAAACAACTTAGCCAAAGTTATAGCTTGAGAGAATTTAAGAGATAACGAGTCTTGACAAGGAGCAAGCTTAAGCAAAGACTCAAATCATATCATTTCTTCCCCCTCTTGGCATCATTGAAAAGACAAGAACAAAGACATGAAACGACTAGAATAACACATGTCAAGGCAAGAAATAGATATGCAAAATACGCAATATAAGACGATATATATCAAGCAAAATAAAGTGCAAATGTTGATTAAACTACAAACCACAAAATATATTGTTAGTTGCCATTGGGCCGAATAGACAATGTCAAAATAAGCCAAATGGGCCGAATAGGATTAGTAGTTTAAGAGTTAAAACAACCAAGGATAGAAAAATCAAGGCATTTTGGGTTGGCGGATTTTGTTAGGATCGACATAACCGGGCCTAGTGCGGTACTCAAGAGTGGAAAGACGGTCAAGGCAATTAGACACATGAGAAGCTTGAGCGGTGAGGCAAACATCAAAGTTCCGGACTTTCAGCGAAAGAGCCTCCGTCGCATCGTATATAGTACGCATTCCCTCACGCATCTCCGTCCCGCTCTTAACCAACGACCCGCCTTGGCTCACCAAGAATGTCATCCTATCCCTTTGCCTATACGCCTCTTGCTTACAATCGATAATATTTCGTTCCAACTTAGCAAGGCGATCATCCACACCATCCATCCATGTCCTCATCTCATGACTCACACCCGACCCACCTTGGTCACGGGTTGAGCTCAAGGAACCCATGCCCACGGCTTGAACAACCGTGTCCAATACCGTCTCAATTTTCTTATCCTGCGCATCCAAGCGCTCCATAATACTACCAATAAACAAATCCAATTTGGATTCAATCACGGAAAAATCAGCCCCACCCGTCGGCATACCAACCGAACTGCCCTTCACTAAAAATAGCAATTCCGGACCATTAGCATCTAACTTCATAAACTTCAAGAACGTATCACACATTTCATCTTTTACCGCAACCCCATAATTTTGCACATTAACAACTCCCTTTGACTCAAAGAGCCGTGACAACCACATGCCATACGGCAAGTCAAGAGTAGAGTAAAATTTGTCTTCGGTCACCGAGAAAGCGGTTTGTGAAATACGATTAAAAACAAGAGAAGGTAAATTAACCCGATTGCCCTCCAACCAATGCTTAACGACTAACATCTCATAGCATGCAAGTTTATCACGTCCGCCCCGTCGCGGAATCACAGTATTCCATAAAAAGTTTAACAGAAATTTCAGTTTCGGAGAAACACTACCCGCCAACACGCAACTCGACACCGTCGCCCCAACATCAAAATACTGCTTAACCTCCAACTTAGCCATGTCCTTCAGTTCCTCCCATGACGTACTCGGATTGATTTTGATTCCATCATCAGGAACCGAAAACAGAGTACAAAAGTCCGTCACGGAAATCGAAACTGAACGGCCATTTATGACGGCATGCAAGACTCCATTGTCTAAAGAAACAGAAGAAAAGAACTGAATTACCTCAATCGGATACACCGGACCCGAAAACTCAGCCACCGTTTCCCATTCTTGGAAATTCAGAAAATCAGAAAAGAATCCCAAAGCCCTATACTTGTCACACCAAGCCTTAGGATAATACCGACCACCGTGTATTCCATATTGAGCAACCCGGTTCACAAGTTTTCTTTCGTCTTTTGTAAGACGGAGTTTATCAATTCCCAAAGATGTTTCTTGCGGCGAAAAATCACGAAGAGTTACCCGTGTGGTTTCCTCGGAAACCGTGTCAGTGGTTTCGTTTGTGGCTTCTTCTTGGAGTCTTCCTTTCCCTTTGTTTAACCGTCTTCTCTTAGTACCCTCAAGACCCGCACCCGACTCGGTTTGGTTTGGGTTGGGTGATTGTTGTGTGGGAGGAGAAGAGGTATTTTTAGGCATGCTTGGCTTGGGGGTTTTAGGATTTGGGTTTTTGGCAAGTTTTGATCTAGTGGAAGCCATTGTTGAAGGTTGAAGGTTGAAGATTTGTGTGTTTTTTGTAGTGGAACCGTGAGGAAGGAGAGGAAGTGGTGAAAAAATTGGTTGAGAATTAATGTGGTAAAAGTAATAGGTGTAAGAGTAATTATGATTGTGTAAGAGTAGGTTTTTACTTTTGTACTTGTGCACATGGGTGTGCCGTCCAATATAGTTCTTTCCCTTTTTTTTTTTTTTTTCATTTGAATTTGGGTAGGAAAAGAATCTTGGGTGGTTATTTTTGTTGAGATATGGTAAGGATAGAGTTTTGGTAAATAAAAAGATATGGAAAGGTAATATTTATTTGAGAATTTCGGCCAAAACGAGTTGCATGGGTAGAATTTTGGTTTGATTAGGAAAGTGAATTAGATAGGTTTTTGGCAAATAAGTGGTTCATAATTCAATTTCCATAAAACACTAAATATGCAAGATACTCACGTAAAATATATTATATTAAACACAAATATACTAGCAATGAAATATGCGGACACAGTCATATAATCTCGTCTTAATCTAGCCAGTCACGCAGGTTCACAAAATAAATAAGATGAATTTAATTGCTACCGATTAAACCAATTTCCAACCGCAAAATCTCAAAACGTCTTCTCGCTAACGCCTTTGTTAAAATGTCAGCCCATTGAACATCAGTACTACAAAATTCGAGTTTAATGTTGCCCTTTTCTACATGGTCACGCAAAAAATGATGTCTAATGTCTATATGCTTAGTACGAGAATGCTGAGCTGGGTTCTTAGAAATAACAATAGCACTCGTATTATCACAGAAAACAGGCATACAACCAACATTAACACCATAATCACATAGTTGTTGCTTTAACCAAAGTAGTTGAGAACATACCAGTCCTGCAGCGATATATTCGGCTTCTGCAGTAGATAACGCAACCGAATTTTGCTTCTTTGAGCCCCAAGTAATTATGCAAGGTCCAACAAACGTAGCAAATCCAGAGGTACTTTTTCTATCTAACGAACATCCCGCATAATCTGCGTCTGAATATCCTACTAGATCGAAATTGCACTCAAGTGGATACCATAAATATAAATTAGATGTACCAATTAAATATCTCAAGATACGTTTAACTGCAATCATATGTGATTCCTTAGGACATGATTGAAATCTAGCACAGACACATACGCTGAACATAATGTCAGGTCTACTTGCAGTCAAATATAATAAAGAACCAATCATACCTCGATATGTAGTCTCATCTACGGACTTACCATTTTCGTCTAAGGTCAACTTTTTGTCAGTTACCATAGGTGTGTCCATTGGATGAGCGTTCTCCATACCAAATTTTCTGATTAGCTCCTTGACATATTTTTGTTGGTGAATCTTTATGCCTTCTTTGGTTTGTTGAATCTGCAGTCCTAGGAAGAATTTCAATTCTCCCATCATGCTCATTTCAAATTCTGAGGTCATAAGATCTGAAAAATACTTGCACAATTTATTGTTAGTAGAACCAAAAATAATATCGTCTACATAAATTTGAGCAACAAGTAAATCAGAACCCTCGGATTTTAGAAATAGGGTTTTGTCGACAGATCCTCTTTTAAAATTGTTTTGTAATAAAAATTTTGACAATCTGTCGTACCAAGCCCTAGGCGCTTGTTTCAAACCATATAAGCTTTGTCGAGTTTAAAAACGTGGTTTTGAAACTTGCTATTCAAAAATCCAGGAGGTTGTTCAACAAAAACCTCTTCTTCCAAATAACCGTTAAGAAATGCAGTCTTAACGTCCATTTGGAACAGTTTCATTCCTTTATGAGCTGCGAAGGCGATGAGCAAGCGAATAGCTTCAAGTCTTGCTACTGGAGCGAAAGTCTCGTCATAATCAATCCCTTCTTGTTGATTATAACCTTGAACGACCAATCGAGCCTTGTTACGAACTATAACTCCTGAATCATCCAATTTATTTCTAAATACCCATCGAGTACCAATCACAGTTCGATTAGGAGGTCGTGGCACAAGGTGCCATACTTTATTGCGTTCGAACTGTTGAAGCTCTTCTTGCATAGCCACAATCCAATCGGATTCTGCAAGAGCTTCTTTGATGTTGGTAGGCTCTATGGTAGACAGAAATGAATAGAATGAACAAAAGTTATTTAATGTTCGCCTAGTTTGAACTCCTTTAGTCAAACTTCCTAGGATGCTATCCATAGGATGAGAACTCTTATATTTCCATTTCTTAGAGTTCCTAGGCTCATCATCATCTGATGAACTCTCATTTTCCTCAAATGATTCAGAATCAAGATTGGTTCCCCCTGAGTTGGACTCTGGGGTTATAGCTGAAGTTGGTACAACTTCAGTTACACCATCTTGGTTCTGGTTCAAAGTTATAGCATCATCAGCAATAACTTCAGTTTCCTTTTCCTTGTTTTGAGAAGAGACATTCGTATCATCAACAATTGTCTCAGTTCTCTGTTCAAGGTCATTTGCGGATTTATCAAGTTCATCATTGATTCCTTCAATAACTTCTTCATTATTTTCTGGCACGTCATCTCTGGAGAGACGAAAGTCTGGATCATTCATGTCTTCTTCTTCATTCTGTTCAACTTGTTCAGGCACATTATCTTCATCAAATACAACATGAACACTTTCTTCTATGCACAACGTTCTTTTGTTAAAAACTTTAAAGGCTTTACTATGATTAGAATAACCAACAAACACAGCTTCGTCACTTCGTGGATCAAATTTGCTCAAATTACTTTTTCCATTATTATGGACAAAACACTTACTCCCGAAGCAACGAAGATGAGCTATATTGGGTTTTCTCCTCTTAAAAGTTCATAGGGAGTCTTTTTGAGAATAGGTCTAATCATAGCTCTATTGTGCACATAGCATGCAGTACTATGGCTTCAGCCCAAAAGCTCTTAGGAAGGCCACTACACAAAAGCATAGTGCGGGCCATGTCCTCTAATGTTCTATTCATACGTTCCACGACACCATTTTGTTGTGGGGTTCGTGGTGCAGAAAAGTTATGTCCTACACCATTCTCCCTACAATATTCTATAAAAGCTTGATTATCAAATTCGGTGCCATGATCCGTACGAATGGAAACTAACTTTTTATCATACTTGTTTTGGGCGAGCTTCATTAGTACTACAAACTCATCGAAAGTTTCATCTTTAGTAAATAGAAAGATAGGCCATACATACCTGGAGTAGTCGTCGACTAGGACGAATACGTACCTTGATCCACCGCGGCTTCTAACTTTCATAGGTCCACATAGATCCATGTGTACCAACTCAAGTGGACGCTCTGTACTTACTACTCGTTTCGGTTTGAATGAAGATCTAACTTGTTTACAACGGGCACATGAGTCACACATCTTTTCTTGTTCGAATTTGATTGAGGGTAAACCCTCAACTAAATCCCAAGACTTGAGTTTCTTTAAAATTGTTGGACTGATGTGTGCAAACCTCTTGTGCCACAAGCATGAATCATCCACAGTGACTTTCATGCACGTAAAGGAACTTGTCGTGACTTTGTTTAAATCAATCATATACACGTTCCGTTTACGTAGACCTTCTAAGATAACATTGCTAGTTCCTTCAACTATGATGCGACAAACATTTGAATGAAAAACGACTTTGTTGCCTTTGTCACATAGTTGAGAGATACTTAGCAAGTTATGCTTAAGGCCATCTACCAGATATACGTTATTGATAGCATGTGAAGAAGATATACCAATCTTACCTACACCGATTATGTTGCCCTTCTTGTTGTCTCCCAAGGTGACCTTGCCACCGTTGAAGGGTTCTAGTGAAAGAAATAAATTCTTGTTTCCAGTCATGTGTCTCGAACATCCACTGTCGAGATACCATAGATTGTTTTCTTTCACTATTACCTGCAAGAGAATCAAATACAGCTTTTAGGTACCCACGCTAAGTTGGGTCCTTTATGGTTAGTGACTCTGTATATTTGATCCTTCCTAACCCATACCTGTTTGACAATTCTTTTCTGCTTAGGATAGGGTTTGCTAGGTTTATTATAGTGTTTGTTATTGTTGCGACGCACATTAGGTTTAGATGACTGCTTCTGATTCACATAAGGTTTAGATTTTGAAGGTACAGATGTGTAATCGAAAGCCATGTCATAAAACCACCTGAACTCATTGTTTCTAACCTCATCACGTTGAGATTCAGGTTCAGACTCATTAACACTAGACACGTCATGCTCTTTCACAAAATCAGTTTGATTTTTGTTGTCGTTAACATATTTAACACAATTATCTTTAACATGACCGTTGTGACCACAATAATTGCAAATCAGATATTCTGAAAGGTTTACGTACTTCCTTCTTCTGAAATCACGGTAAGAAGGAGTGGATTTGCATTTATCATGGTCTCTACGACTATAGCATTCATGACCAAGACCTTTCTTCATGTTATTATTAGACTGTTCGGTAAGGAAGTCTAAGACCTTCTGACTTCCTTCCCACTTATCATGAACTTTTCGTGCATGTAGGAGCAATTCCTTCAAAGACTGAATTTCTTTTTGACACGACGAATGATCTATATTCGAGTCTTTGGAGGGATTGTTCTTTTTGAAATTTTCACGAAAATCATTGAAACGTTTGTTCAAGATAAATTTCTCCTCATTATGTTGACTTTTGGCTTGGGAGAATTCAGCCTTTAATTCTTTCAATTGCTGAGAAAGAAAAGAGTTTACTTTCTCGTGATCAAGGATAACAACTTCCTTTGCCTTAGCCTCAGATTGTAAACGCTCATTGACTTTCTTCAATTCTAAAGTTATAGCTTCATTAGCTACAACTTTGGCTTGAAGATGCTTAATGTTGAGCTTCAACTCTGAGATTATAGCTTCATTAGCTATAACTTTAGACTCAAGAGCTTCTTTCTCAACATTTGTCTTGTCTGGAGTTATAGCTGAAGTTGCCATAACTTTAGACTTGAGCTTTTTAGCTTTGGCCTTAAGAAGTTGGTTTTCCTCAGCAATGTCAAGAATTTGTTCTTTAAGATCTTTCAATTATAGACTCTGCTCATGACAATGATCTAAGGCTTCTTCAAAATACTTAATTAAAGACTTCTTAGATAAATTCTTAACTTGCTTTTTAAGTTCAAGATGACTAACATCTTCATCATCTTCTGAATCTGGTTCTGAATCTGAGTTGCCAACAAGACACATCTCGGATTCGCTTTCATTGTCACTGTCAGAAATTAGGTCAAGACTGACGTTGCTTAGACACAAGTTGGCGACTTCCTCTTCCTCTGACTCGTCGTCCTCTGTGTCGAGATCTCCCCAGCAATAAGCCATCATCACTTGCTTGAATTCCTTCTGGGTTTTGTCTCGTTGATTTTTGTCTTTGATTTTCTTCCATGTGGGGCAATCTTTGATCATGTGATCATTATCCCCACATTTGAAGCAACCACGACTAGAAAGAGACCCTTTTGACTCAATTGGCTTCTTGTAAGATTTGTTAGTGTTGTTGTTGAACGTTTTCCCTTGTTGTTTGTTAAAGAACTTTTTCTTAAAACGTCTAGCAAATAACACTGTTTCATCTTCAAGATCCGAATCTTGTCTTTCACTAGATTCGGCCTGTAGAGCCACATTCTTGCTATTACTATCATTTGCCGCATCTTCATCAAGAGTAATCTCATGAGCCATTAGGGTTCCAAGTAGCTCTTGATAAGATAGGTCAGATAGGTCTTTACATTCCTCAATTACCGTCACCTTAGGTCTCCATCGTTTAGATAGACTTCTAAGGATCTTCCTGGCAATTTCCCCGGAGTCAAAAGTTTTTCCAAGATTTTTCAATTCATTAATGATACTGGAGAAGCGAGTAGACATGCTGTCAAGCGATTCATTTTGTTCCATGGAGAACAATTCGTATTTTCGCATAATTAGAGCTATGCGTTGCTTTTTGACAACAGTTGTCCCCTCATAAGCTAACTCAAGACCATCCCATATTTCCTTGGCAGTAGAACTAGATGAGAAACGATCAAATTCAGTATAGGTCATGCCGTTTTGCAACAGACTAATAGCCTTTGAATTTTTCTCAGCTTTCTTATAATCTGCATCAACATAGTCATCTTCTTTCTTTTCGATGGAAGTGCCTGTAGCCGTTCCAAGCATGATCTTATTAGGACCATTCTTAATGATTAGCCAACACTCCCAATCGTTACCCTTTATGAAATGGGTCATCATATTTTTCCAGAGACTGTAGTTCTTCCCATCGAATACGGGACACTTCAGATGTTTGGAATCCATTAAAATAAAATTAAATGCAGCGGAAAATAAATAAAAATAAAAAGATAAATGGATCAGACTCCTTGCTGTAAGGCAATAAAGAGCACGAGGCTCTGATACCAATTGTAGAGTCTATTGATCGAATACGAAAGAGGGGGGGTGAATTGAGTATTAAAAACTAGCCCCACTTTTTCGATTTATATGATATGTAATTAATTATTTGATCTTTTGAATTAAAATCAACTAATTAATTAATCAAAGTAAGCGCGAATAATGAAATAACGAAAAGTAAAGAGATAAGAGAGAGGCACACGATTTTGAAGTGGTTCAGTTTCACACGTTGAAAACCTACGTCCACTATCTCGAGTATAATTTTTAGTACCTATTCTACGGTTACCAAACAATACCAACCCCACGTATAATCAACACTATGTCCTATGATGTATAACTAAGGGAGTATCGCTAAATATCTATACTATTTACGCTAATAAGAAAGTACAATATAACTCACACAAATTCCCGTTAAAGAACTGTAAGCTTATAATGATGTACTATTATCCAATAACGTATTTCACTCAAGCGATTGATAATAATTGATGCACGACTCTTTAAAAACAAACTCTAAAAATAATAAATATTTGCTCAAAGGTTTGCTTTAAAACGATTTTGGAAAATCAATACAATAAGTATATGTGCCGTGTGTTTGCTCGTGTATCTCGTGTGTTTTCCAAATTGTATGTGAATGAGTATTTATAGTAGAAGAATTATAGTAGATCTAAAACCCTAGTATAATATTTAATAAAGATACTTATCTTACCATAAAATAATATTTGCTTATCTTTTAGAAATATCTTTATCTCAAAATATTATTTGGTTTATCTTATAGAAATATATGTATCTTGATATCTCAAAATATTGTTGTAAAGATATAGTAGAATCCTAGATTAGGTAAACTAAGGAAACAACCTAGGTTGGCCGAAATCCTCTAGCTCACGAAACCCTAGGAGGCACGCAACCCTAGGTGGCACAATACTAGGTTTCCACAAAACCCTAGATGGCTCAAACCACTAGGTGGGCTAATTAGGTTAACAACAAATTGAGATAGAATATATTAGAAACCCTAGGTAGCATGACAACCCATAAGTTGTATTACTAACCAATAGAATCTCATAAATATATTCTCTATTAAAATAATTGATATATATAAAAATAAAACTCTTTCACTTTTGAAAACATTTCAAAACATTTTATTTCCAAAATCATGCATCAATATTTTATCATTCAAAATCATAGGCTAAAGCTATAACTTTTGAACATAAAATCTCTCGACTGGAATAGTTACCGAATGACGACCTATACTATCTAATCTTCACAAAGATCTTCAGTATACGGATCATCTCTTCATCTTGATCACAAAGACCCTCCATCTCGAGTCTGGTGTAGATTTATGTAGATCTTGTTTGAAGCGATTTTCCTTAAAGTTATGCCTGGTTAGCTATAACTTCCAAGTTCACTTCCAAAGTTATTCCTGAAGTTGTTATAACTTTGTCTCACAAACTTTATCAAAGTTATGTCTAACTTTGATCTTTCTTCTCATAATTGTTGCTAGCTATAATAAGACTAAAGCACACAATTACACGCATATGATATATCGAGTAAAACATATTATTACGTAAACACATGTCATTATCAAAACTATGAATTGGTCCAACATTCTCCAATATGAGGCGATTACGAAATTCTTTGACACTAAGCTTCAAAGGGGTCAAAAAGTTGGCCCACACGTGCTCAAAATGATTGAGCACGCGGACACCTTAGAGCGTCTAGGGTGCAAAATTCCGAAGAATTTGGTGGTGGGTAAGATCCTTCATTCACTCTCACCTAAGTTCACCCAATTTAGGG